>PVJS01004183.1:0-70669 GCA_004027185.1 Glis glis
CTCCTCCTCCTCCTCCTCCCCCTCCTCCTCCTCCTCCTTCTTCTCTTGCCCTTACACTTTGTGCAGTAGGATAATGCAACCAGAAGGCCCTTGCCAGACACTGGCCTTGGCTCTTGAACTTCCCAGCTCCATAACTGTGAGCCAACAAATTTCTGCTCATTATAAGTTACCCGGTGTGAGGTATTCTGCTATAACAGCACAAAATGGACTAAATAAGCTTTATGGGGATTTCCTGGAAATTTCTCAATGCCCTTGTTTTCCATTGTATGTTTTAACCTCAGGGGAAACACAGGGAAAAAAATTTTATACTTTTATTTGGTACATTGCAATTATACTTCATACTGAGGTATAGAGTTATAGCAACATACATGCACACAACTCTCCCCCTCCCTCCCCCTCCCAGAACATGTCTTTGAGATTGGAATTGGTAATTTTATATATGTATGTAGCATATGTAGCATTATTTCAGCTGTTACATTCTTAACGTCTCCACCCTCCTTCCTCCCTCCCCCCAAACCCCTCCCTCACTCCATTTGGATTCTCTGCTCTTCTACCTAACTTTACCCGTGTTTCCCAATTTCTATCTAGTTTCCACATATAAAAGAAGACAATACAACTATTTGTTTCTTGAGACTGGCTAATTTCACTTAGCATAATATTCTTGAGTCGCATCCATTTTCCTGTAAATGGCATAATTTTATTCTCCTTTATGGCTGAGTAAAATTCCATTGTATGTATCTTGAGTTTTTCTATATTGACCATAGTTCTGAATATACTAAGCAACACGATATAGTATTTTCTGTCATAATTTTAGGTATTATTTCAAGGAATCCAATTGTTTAAAAGTAAAGCTGTTTACCTGTCCACAGCCTCACTTCATTAATTTGAATGTAGCATCTTCTAGACAGTAAGATTTCACTCTGTCCGGCATGGGCTATGGAGATCGGCCACTCGATAGAATGGTGAAGTACAGAGGACAGGTTTCTCAGCATCCCTGACTGAATGCGTAGGCCATATACGTCATTTGTTAGATTTCCTTCTGGCCCAATTTATGTTCCTGAGTCACATTCCCTGAAGGCACCTGATATTCCTTGCTATCTTATTTCTACTTCTGGGTAATGCAGCACCACAATATAGTTGACATCTAAGGGATTATAAAAGTCCAAGATAAAAATGGTTGATAACCTGGTGGGGCCAGGTTTTTAGGTAGTTTATCTTTTGTTACCATTTGAGAAAGGATTTAAATGTCACAAGAATGAGGTCACAAAATTCTTTAGCCCCAGGGAAGCATAAAGCATGAGACCACAGTCACCTAGGTCATGCTGACCTCACATGGCAGGTTTCTGCAGAATCCATGATGCCATGAAGATAATAAATAACCCAAGTAAAAGCCTTTTCCTGCTTATCACAATTCCTACCTGGAATCTAACAGAAGTGAGCTACAACCAATCAATGTTCTGGGCTATTCTTGTCAACCAATGCTATCATAATGACTGGTTTGCTGCAATCTCCTTCTTGTTCTCTTTAATCTGTAAACGCCAGACTCCCTCAGATGTTATTTCAGAAGCACATATTCTGGGCAATGAGACTTTGTGTTTTCATCCTAGGTGGTCATTCCCACTTTGGCTCAAATAAACTCTGTTCCTTCACTCAGTGTGCCTAAACTTGCCTTTTTGGTATATAGCGTCAGTAAGGCTTGCAAACTTGTTTTAGATCTTACCTGGGTTTCCATTGCTTAGCTAGTATTCCCCTATCATTTTGACAGTTGAGTCTACTAATTGATAGATCAAGCTCCTAAAAATAAGGCACATACTATTTTATTGAGTGACTAATTTGCCTAAGCCAGCACAGATCAAAGACCAAATGAGAAAAAAAATCTGTGTTGTCATTTAATTAATTTTCTCAAAATGCAGTCTGAAGATCGAGGACAGAAGCCATAGGTTGTTCACGTCATTTGGTCTGTTATAATATATGAAACATCTCCCTTATCCCCAACAATAATTTTTATTTGTGTTTACCACCATTTCAGGTTTGATTTTATCTGTGATGTAATGAGATTGTTATGTGTCAGTAGGATTTTATTTCAAGGAGATAACACACTTTTTTTTTTGAGTGAGCTCATTTAAAATAACAGGTTTAAAATGGAAACAAAAACTGGCAGAAATAAAGGTTCTTTATTTCTCTAGTGTTTCTCTAGTTTTTAGTCAGATAGCATGGGGAATTGAAAGGGTCCCCGTGGACCAATGGTTTCTGTTTCGCATCATCACAGATGATAATGGACCCTCAGGGAACAGTTGAAGAATTCCTCTGTTGCTGATGTGCATGTGTCCTTGGCTCGGGAAGAAAAAAACTCAGCCAAAAAAACAAAATACTCTGGTGTTGATTCCTTCACTCACTCACTCACTCATTCATATTTATTGATCATTTTTACTAAGGCACTATGTTAGTGAATTTGTATAAAATAAAAAGACATAAGATGTACATAAGGTATGTATAGTATCAGAAGTATACATGGATGCAACATTTGTAGCTAAGAATGTGAACTCTAGGTGGACTGCCTGTGTTTACAGCCAGGCTTCATCAGCTGATGAACTCAGGTAAATTACCTGACTTATTTGTGGCTCGATTTCCTTCTAAGATGTACTGCTATTAGTATTAGATAAAACAATATCTACAAAACATTTAAAATATTGCCTCAAAAGGCAAGGGTCAATAAATTTGCTATTATTCTGTTTGCCAATAAGATTATGATTAAATTACTTATTACAAGGAACCTTCAAATTACTTAATATCTCAGTCATGGGCCAACACATTTCAGAATCTGCTAGAACTTAGGAAAACAGAACTAAGATCGAGTCTCTATCTTCAAGATGCTAACATTCTTGTGAGTACAAAGAGATAACATCTCAGTGCTCTGTGGTAAGTGCTAGGATAGATATATTTATGGGGAAAGTGTTAGCTATCGATTGCTATGCTGCATAAAAATTACTCCCATATTAGCAGCTTGGAACAACAAACATCTGTTATCTCATAGATTTTGGGGACCAAGAATCTGAGCTTGATGTGGTTTGATGCCTCTGGCTCAAGGCCTTTCACAAGACTGCATCAAGGTTTTGGCTGAGGCTGTCATCTTATCTACAGATTGAGAAAGGCTCCACTTCTGAGCTCCTTCAAATGGCTGTTGTTGGGGTTCAGTTCCTCACATGCTGTTGGACTGAGGGGCTCAGTACCTTGCTAGTGGTGAGCCAGAAACCTCTTTCAGTTCCTTGTCATACAGACACTTTCATTAGGCAACTCTCAGCTAGCTTCCATTAGACCAACTAAGGGGCAGCTAGATGGAAGCTAGTCCTTTTTTCAGCCTAATTTCAGCATTGACATTATGTCATTTTTGCTATATTCTTCTTAAAGTGAGTCCCTAAGTTCAGCTACTCTCAAGGAAAGGAAGTTACACAGTTGGTTGAACACCAGAAGGTGGGGATCATTGAGATTCATTTTAGAGGCTGCCTAACACAAGGTATAGTAGTGAAACAAAGAATGGGGAGCAGAGGCTTTAACAGCAGAACCAGCAGGACCTGGGTTTTAAAGAATAAGTAATCATTCAGTGGAAAAATGTGTAGAAAGAGCATTCTATGTAGAGAGAATAAAGCATGTGCAAAGCACATGAAAGAACATGATATAATCAGGAGTCATAGGTGAAATTATTGATGCCATGGTAGGTTCCAGGTACAATAACAAGCAAACTACCTAGATGTCACCAAACAGAAAAGCTCATAGATCAAATTGAAATACTTAAATCACATCATGTATTAAACCAATTTAAAACACCATGAGAAGAACAGAAAATATATGGGGCAAGCTAGACCTATGATAGGTGCAAGTAGATATGAGAACTTCGCTACCTGATTCTGGGGTATGCAATGTTAATCTCTCTCTCCCTTCCTCCCTCTCTCCCTCCCTCTCCCCCTTTTCTTGCTCCCCCCAGATGTCCCCACAGGTATTGCAATTACAAGGACCACAGTTGAAGTTCAAGCAAGGTAGTCTACAGAGAGAAGGTATTTGGCCAATGAAATGAAGGGAAAGGTATAGGGACAATTCTGTCTAATCACAGCTGGGTCATGGAAATGTGCCCCTGAATAGCCATGGGCTTCATTTATTTTTGTTAGGTAGCTCACATTGTGGAACCAGAATGGAAGACTCTGGGCATTACTAATGGGTGGCCAACTTGATGGATCATAGTTGTCAATGATTAAGACTTTGGACTTCTTATCCCTTTTCATCGTAAATAGCACTCTTGTTTTCTCAATCATAATTTTTCTATTTACTTGATCTTTGGAATGTCACACATGCCATTAATTTCTTGTTTATATTGAGTACATCTTATAAGTTCTGCCTTTGTTTCCCAAACTACTTGTTTACTCATTATCTATACTTAATTAGCCTCTGAGTTTTGCCTATACCTCATAAGCTACTGGCTTATTCTCTATCACAAATGAATACAACATATGCACATTACATCAGGGAGCTTGTAGTATTCTGTGTGCCTGAGCACAGGAGGATTGCCCAGGAAGGGCAGGAAATAAATGTCAAAAGTTAGAGGAGGACTTGCATGGAAACATGACCTTTATCTTGCAAGCAAAGGAGAGCCACTGAAGGATGTAACCATAACTGTAATTTTATTAGAAATATCACATCTTATAGGAATAATTGAAATCAAAGTAATATATGATAAATTCCCAATGAGTGGTTCAAAGAAGATGATGCCTGCATTTCAAGGGAGTCAAAAGATGTCCCCCACTGTCATTTGTGTAGACTTCAAGGAAGATGTAGCATGTTTAATAGTCTGTGAAGGAAGGGAATGACTTCGGTTGAGGGTGAAAATGTTGTAGGCTAAGAAAAGGACATTAATAACTGGGACTTTTTTGGAGCTCTTATTGGTATATTTAAGAGGCCAGAGAAAATGATTTTCTTTTATAGACTACAAAAAAGGTATACATAGGTTTACTAATTTAGATTTTGAGTCTTTTTCGGTAATGATAAAGGTTTATGCCAGCTGTCAATTCATAATTTAGCTCAGGAACAAATTTAATTCCATATATTGCTAATTAATTACTGATTAAGACAAGTTGAGCACAGCCCTTTTTCCTAGCAACTGAATGTCAAAGGAAAGTGCCATTTTCATTGAGATGAAGGAAAAAGGCTTGAGGGTGGGTGATGAAAATTTGGTCTTCAAAAAACCAATTGTTACTTACCAATTGGGATTATTATGATGTACAGATCATTTAATAACAGTCATAGCTAACTGAAAATAAAGCTGCTATTTCAGAGATGAAGAAACTGAGGATGAAAAATATCTAGGAATTTGCAGTTTTACACTAGAGCCTGGCTTTTAACCACCATGCAAACCTACCTCCTGCTGTTGAGGGGAGGAAAGAGAAAGTGGGAAAGTTGAAGAAAATAGTGGTTTGTGGTTAGATAATAAATGCTTGGATGAAATTAAAAGAAAAGTATAATTTAGTAGATGCTATAAATAAGTTGTAAGACAATTCACTGAATGCTCTATATGAATACATAACAATTGATTTTAAAACCATTTGGAGGAGTGCCCAGTCAGTTAAAAAAAAGGGGGGGCGGAGAGGTGAATACTATTTAGGTAAGAAATAAAACTTCAGTTACAAGTATGTTGGGAAGGTATGCATAGTAAACATGAGACTCTCATGAAAATGCAATTTGGAGGAACACAAGCCTTTTTTCTATTGAAGAAATGGGGATTATGTGTCCCTTGTGAAAGGCAAGGGTCTCCTGTGGCAGCGAGCAAACACATCAGTCAGCTACAAACCTTCCACTGTGCACACTCCCAATTTTTACTCTACATTGTTCACTTCTGAAATTTCAATATTTTATAATTAGGCCTCTGTTGTTTTGGAACATGGGCTAAAATTTGCTCTGCAACTATTCCCATTGGAAACTTTACAAGAAGACATTGGTAGAGAGGGCAGATCTACTTATGCGTGCTGATGTTAGAGATCCTTATCTCATGGGGGACCAGCTGTGGACTGTGGTCTGTTCTTCAATGTTACTATCCAATACCTTTTATGAAATTCCATTGGTGTGTGTGTGTGTGTGTGTGTGTGTGTGTGTGTGTGTGTGTCACTGGGAACTGAACCCAGGGGTGTTCTACCACTAAGCTAACCCCCAGTCTTTCTTATTTTATTTTGAAACAGGGTCTTGCTAAGTTACTGTGAGCTGGCCTTGAACCTACCTGTAATCCTCCTGTCTCAGTCTCTGAAGTACTGGAATTACAGGCCTGTGCCTCCACCTGGCTATTTTATATTTTTTAATTGTGTATTTTTGAAACTTATCATGTATTTCCTTCATTACAGGATTGAAGTTTTACTTTTGCCTCTGGGAGCAATTGGGGAAAATACCTTTGTTTAATTAGGAAACTGGTTTTGCTTGTGTGGCCTGATCTTTAGGATACTTAGATTTGAGGAACAAACAGGAATCAAGAGAAAATATCTAGCATAGTTGCTCTTTAGGTGTGATGAGAGAATGCAGTTGAAAAACTTTAGGCTTGCTTCAAAAAAGCAATATTAATGCTGAGTGAAAATATAATATAAATAATTCAGAATTATATGATCCAAACCATGTAAAGAAAAGTAAAAAATAATTTCCCACTTGAAAGAAAGGAAACAAAACTCACAGATATTATTGCTTACATGGAAAAATGTTGGAAATTGGTATGAATTTTGTGGGCTGAGTATTGCTCAAAAAGGCTAACTGCAGGAGAAAAATCCCACTAAATTGAAGTTTATGAAGACATGCATTCGGTGCAGAAGAACTCCTATTGGTGTGTTACTGTTTTGTGTTTTTCTCCCGGTGGGCAGTGGGGTCATGTTTGTATGCTTGTCTTGTTTATAGAAAGGCCGGGATTGGCAGTTGGAACCTTGCAAGAGAGTGTCCATGAGCTGCATGTCTAATGTGCAAACCCCAGCCAGGAAGCCTGCTCATATCAGGGGACAGAAGTACAACACACTGAGCCTCCTTGATCCAGTCTGTCCTGACAGAATAATGGAGCTTGCCTCTGATTGGCATCTTCAGCACTGTGAGAAGAACCTGCTTCAGGAAATAATCTATAGCCCTGCAGGAAATTTCAAGGAACTTTCTGCTTTCCTGATTTATAAATCAGACAATTTCATTTCATATATTTGGGCAAGCTCCCTAAACCATAAGCAAAACATGAGACATTTGAATAAGGAAGAGGTCAGAGAGACGAAAGGAAGGGTCATAAGCCAAGTTGTATAGATGACCTCGAGAAACTAGAAAAAATGAGATGATCTATTCTCCCTTGAAGCCTTCAGAAGAAATGCAGCGCTGGCAACAACATGATTTTAGATTTCTAATGTCCAGTTTTTTATATTATTAAGCTTATGGTAATTTACTATAGCGGCAATAGAGAACCAGCACATGTCTGGGTGTGGAGAACATGGAGATTAAGGCAGAACCTAAGACCTGGTGTGATGTAGCCAGTCGTACATGAATACAAACACAGGGACAGGCCCAGGAAGCAATTAGGAGTGTGAGACTAGAAAAGAAGACACACTTCTGAATAGCTCCATATGATCCAAATTCCTCCTCCTTTACTCTGGCTAGATATCATTTTATCTTATTAACAGAACCATTTCCATTTGGGTTCAGAAATATTGGCTACTTTATCTTTGTACTTTATCATCATTTGTTTTTGAATATTTAGAATTAAGATTAGAATAATATACTATGCATCATTTCTGGGTAACAAAGGGGAGCAAGAATTATTTTCCTTCTCATACAATTTGTTTACTTGAATTTCCTTTCTGTGAATTAAACTGTATTTCATAACCCAATCAAGAAATGGGCAATTGAACTAAACAGACACTTCGCAAAAGAAGAAATATAAATGGTCAATAAATATATGAAAAAAATGTTTAACATCCTTAGGAATCAGGGAGATGCAAATTAAAACTACACTGAGATTCCATCTAACCCCAATTAGAATGGCAATCATCAAGAATTCAAACAACAATAAACGCTGGCGAGGATGTGGGGAAATAGGAACTCATACACTATTGGTGGGATTGGAAATTAGTACAACCACTATGGAGATTCCTCAGAAAACTGGGGATGAATCTACCACATGATCCAGCTATACCACTTCTGGGTATTTTTCCAATGGGACTGAAATCAGAATATTATAGTGATACATGCGTATCCATATTTATAGCAGCACAATTCACAATAGCCAAATCATGGAACTAACCTAGATGTCCATCAACAGATGAATGGATTACAAAATCGTGGGATATATACACAATGGAATTCTACTCAGCAACAAAGAAGAACAAAATTATGTCATTTGCAGGACAATGGGTGGACCTGGAGAACATTATGTTAAGTGAGATTAGCCAGTCACAGAAAGTGAAGGGTCATTTGTTTTCTCTCATATGCAGAAGCTAGGGAGTAATCAGGATACCAGAGGAACTTTAGATAATGGAGGAGAAACCCCAGTGGAGCAAGGGAGGTGGTGGTGGGGGGGAGAGAATTAATGAAGGAAACACTCCCATTGACATTATGTACATATGTGAGAATACCAATGCCAATCTCAATATCATGTATGAGGAAGTGTGGGGGAGGGGAGAGGGAGCTGGGAGAAAGCTCACCAAGTGCTGTGTGCATGTATGTCACTATCACTGTGAACTATATTATGATGTGAGATTATAATGCACCAATAAAGTATCTTGATGTATGTTACCTATTTTACCTAGCCAGTAATTTGTATTTTGACCATTTTACTTGCTTATTTTTTCTACAATACCATTGGTTATGATATAATAATATTATTTTTGATTAAAGCTTTTGCTGCAAAAATCCCTTAATTCAACCTAAATTTGATGTGCTAGAACTACACACCCACAATTGTTAATGTAGAAAAATACAATTAATTTATAAAAATTAACATAAGAATGAATTTAACTTAAAAAACTATTAAAAATTACTTTAAGCATCCTGTTTCCCTTATCAGGACTTTTGTGATTGAATTTGGTCTACCAGATTAATATTCCCACCTCAATATCTTTAATAAATCTGCAAAGTAATCTTTTTTTCCATGAAAAGTAATATATTCATTGAGATTAGAAGAAGGCTATCTTTGGGGGTGGGAGGTAGAAATAATACAGCCCATCACAAGACACATGACTTTCCAACCCTCTGGCTTTATAGTTAGAACATTTTAAATACTATTTGTCAACAGCAAAATATTAAGATGGGTACTATGTTCTCCTTATAGATTCACTAATTGTTAACATTTTAACTATTTGCTTACTCTCTATGTTTGTCTTTCTCACTCTCCTCTTTCTTCCTCTCTCTTATTCTCTCTAAGTTCATATAGTAATTTTCATGAAAAATCTGGAAGTAATTATGGCCATCATGATACTTAACTCCTAAATACTTCAGCATGAACCCTAGAAGAACAAGGATATTTCACACTATAATAAAACCACAAAGCTATTATTATAGTCAAGAAATTTAATTTTGGACATGGTTTATCCATATTAAATTCTTCTAGTTATACCCAAAATATCTGTTGCTTTTTTAAAAATGAAAATTGAATCAGGGGCCATACATTGCATTTCATTTTCATAACTCTTAAATCTTTATTAGCATATATTAGTCCCTCTCTTCTTTTTGCTTTCAGGAAATTGACATAGTTGAAGAGATTTTTTAGATTAGATCAGATTCATGTTTAATATTCTTGGTAAGATTACTACTTTTGGATTGTCATATACCTCCCTTTGCTTCAAATCAGGAGGCCCTTAGTATCAGTTGGTATTGTTGTTTGTGATGCTAAATGGTTAAGGTAGAGCTCATCGCACTATCTGGATCATATGACTGATCACGGAGATCACTTTCTTATGTAGGCTCAACTCCTTTGACTCCTTCTAGAGTAGACACTACTTACTGGTACACACTAAACCTAGTAACAAACTTCCTGACTCTCTGGGTATTAAAATTCCTCTTAGAGTGGTGGTGTTATGTAACAAGTCTTCTAGGGCTTCTAGGAAGGGTTTTACCTTCATAATGAAAGGCACTGATGGCCCAGCATGGTGGCACATGCTTGTAATCCCAGTACTTGGGAGGCCGAGACAGAAGGATTGGAGGTTTGAAGCCAGCCTCAGCAATTTAGTGAGACACTGTTTCAAAATAAAAATAAAATAGGGCTCAGAGGTAAAATGCCCCTGAGTTCGATCCCGTGGTCACACACACACACACACACACACACACACACACACAGCCCTGATAACACTGGCACCATCCCTTCTCCTTTCTTTTTCTACTGGACTAAATGCAAATGAGTTCACAAAAGCAGAAAGAATTATAGAGATTAGTTCTATCTTTACTGAGTTCTTGGACCCATGTCCACAGCTACCTAACTCTGGACTTTATTGAGTAACCAAAACAAACCCACTTTTATTTAAACCTAGTTCAAGTTTCTATTTCTTTTTATTTTCTTTTTTGTGGTACAGGAGATTGAACCCAGAGGCATTCTACCTTCGAGCTACACTCCCAGCCAGACTTTATTTCTTATTTGGAAACAGGGTCTCACTAGGTTGATGAGAGTCTCACTACTTGCTGAAGCTGTCCTAGAACCTGCAATCCTCCTGTCTCACCCTCTCAAGTACACAGATTACAGGAGTGCGCCACCATGCCCGGCTCACATTTCTATTTCTTATAGGCACATTCTAACTGACTTCATTGTAATGAAGAACTCGTCTAGGAGTCAGCAATTTGATGACCCTTGTTGCACTTTGTTCATTGAGAGACAACATGACATAAGAGTCCGGGACTGTTTTACTATGAATTCATGGTCACCAACATCAGTCAGGTGGTGAATCTAGTTTTACACTCCATTTAATGATCGTTGGTGAGCTCTGCCTCCTACTGAACTCAAGAATCGATTGCAAATGGTTATTCTTCTCAAGTGCCCTAGACAACAGCACCACATATGGACACTGCCTATATAGTCTCACCAAGAAGAGTGAATCCCCTTCCCCTTATCCGCTAATGATTTTATAAGCATCCTTAGTCTTCTGTTTGAGTAAAGTCCTCAAATGTTTATCTAATCCTATCCTCTTCACCAATGCCAGGACCCAAAACAGTCAGTTATCTATCCATCTCTCACGTCTTCTACTGTCCTTATCCAAAACAAATTTTTTTTGTTTTTGTTCTAGCTCATTATCATGATCAAGGCTTTGTAATTCAGATTGACATGACAAACAAACAAGCAATAACAATGAAACTCTTCCCTTGACCTTGCTTCCTTTTCTAGCCACTGCCCTCCTTCCCTCTCTTTCTTCTTGGAAGAGTGTCTACATGCTTCTCCTACCACAGGCAGCTCAGGCACTGCCCCCACCTTCTGTACTCAGAGGTCACCACTGACTTTTCACATTGTCAAACTCAATAGCCAACTTTCTGTTCTTACTTTACTGACCGTCTCTGAACCTTCCTTTGATCTGGTTGCAGTATCTTACTGTTTTCCTTGTTAATGAATGATGTAAATTTTTTCTATATGTTTAATTTATGTAGGTATGAAAGTCAAGTCATAATTTTCCCTTAAAAATATTTTCTGCAAGCCGGGTGTGGTGGCGCACGCTTGTAATCCCAGTACTTGGGAGGCTGAGACCGGAGGATCCGGGTTCGCGGCCAGCCTCAGCTACTTAGGCCCTCCGCAACTTTGTGAATCCTGGTTTCAAAATAAAGGATAAAAAATAGGGCTGGGGGTGTAGCTTGGAGGTAGAATTCCCGTGGGTTCAATCCCCGGTACCGCAAAAAAAAAAATATTTTCTGCAAGACTGGTGTGGTGGTACATGCCTATAATCCTAGTACTTGGGAGGCTGAGACAGGGGGATTGCAGGTTTGAGACCAGCCTCAGCAACTTATTGAGTCCCTCAGCAACTTAATGAGACTTTGTTTCAAAATAAAAAATGAGATAGGGCTGACAGTGTAGCTCAGAGGTAGAATATCCCTGGGGTCAACCCTCAGTACCACAAAAAATAACAACAACAACAACAACAAAAAAAAAACTTCTCTCCTTTAATGCATTAAGGATAGGGGGATGGGTAAGATTTGGAATAGGAATGATAGGTAAGATTTGCAAAGGGATAGTTTCCTCATTGTGTGATTCAATAATATTTAATGTTATTTTCATTTAATGTTCCTTAGAAGCCATATGCTAGTCAAAAGTCATCCACTGTTAATAAGAATCTCATACTTTAACAATATGGAACTAGACCCCTGGTTCTAAGGCTTGGCTGCTTTTCACGGTCACCTGTGGAAATTAATAACTACTATAACCAATTATGTACAATTGTGACCATTAAAAGAATATAGTTAAAAAGACAAGTAAATGGTAGTTAGAAGGTATATGTACTCAGACTTATGAGGGGCTTATAATCAAGAAAGGCATTTTACCTTACAAATCATTACAACACACAAAAATTGAAACAAAATTTCATGAAACAACATTTGCCTTTAATATTTATAGTGCACTTTGCTATGTTCTGTCCTTTTGTATTCTTTTGTAAAAATTCTTGTCACCATCTACGGAACTGATTTCTTTCACTGGTATGGTTTGGATATTGAAGGTCTCCCAACAGTACATGTGTTAAAGGATTGGTGGCACTGATGGTAAGTAGTAAAACGTTTAGAAGGTGGAGTCTAAGTGGAAGGAAGTTAGGACACTGGGGGCGTGCCCTAGAAGGGGATGGGGGACCTTGGCCCCTTCTTGTCTCTTTTTTGCTTCCTGGCTACTAGGAGGTGAATATACTTCCTCTGCCACATACTTCTGCCATGATGTACGGTGCCACCACAGGCCCAGAGCAACAGGTCCAAATGACCATGGACTGAAACCTCTGATACTGTGAGCCGAAATAAATCTCTCTTCCTTTTGATTATCTCAGGTACTTAGTCACAGTGACAGAAAGCTGACTCACACACTCACTAATAAACGGCTGTACTTTTGACATCATTGGATTTTGTTTGTTTGCTAAACTAAGGAACTTGGACTTTATCCTAGAAAAGTTTAAGCACAGAAACAACCTGATGTTCAAATAGTAATATATGCTGTTGAGTGACTGAATGATCCATCAGTCCATCTGTCTATCTATTCATCCATCCATCCCTGAGAAACAGCGTAGAATAAAGAGTCGTCTATGCTCAGATCATGTTTCCGTTTGGTTTTCCAAGTGCCTCATAAGAGAGGATACAAATAAGAGTGATGAAAATGAACAAATAGTACCCAGCACTCTGGCTGCAGGAACACGAGTACAGCTTGTGCTTGCTGACCTCCAGAGGCCATCCTTAATGAGCAGCGAGACAGTTCATCTAAGTCACGAATTGTCACCATAGCTTCTGTTTCCGTAGAAACAGGGCAACTGGTGAAGCTCTTGGCTCTAACAACTATGATGAAATATCCAGTAGCCAGATGGTCTGGCAACTGAAATTGTCATGCCTTTGTGAGCATTTATCATGAATTGGCATCACAGGAGAAAAGAAATTCTTTTCAGTGAGAATGGAGCAGGAATGGAAAAGTGCGATCAGCAGGTGTCCGTTGGTAACTGGCACTGAGGGGCAGGCAAAAGGCAGGAACCTGGGGCTTGGAGCTCCACCCATCCAACAATTCCCAGTTGACTTCTGTTGTGCTTGTTTCTATTGCCTTCTCACCCGTCGAGCACAGCTCTGTGAAATCAGTGCCTTTTCCATCCCCACGGTGTCTAGGAACAAATGGGATTTTGAGCACTTTCAAATTCCTCTTTAAAGAAATGAATTTCATATATGTTTCCTGAAAATGGAAAATGCTAACCACCCCTAGCCAGGAGAGAGGCAATGGAAGCATTTTCCATTCCCTGGCATGCGTGTCAGAGATTTTTGTGTTTTGTCAATGCTGCTGCTATTGGCAAAATATTTACTGGACAATTATATCTGAACAGAGGCCATATTCTAAGACATTGAAGCAGTAATAACAGTAACTTAGCACTATTAAGTGCTTCCTATGTGCTAATACTTAACATTTTGAGAGACAGTATGAACTTTGTACTATTATCTTCGTTTTGCAGATGAAGATACTGGGGTAGAGAGTTCCTTAACCTGGATAAGATTATAGCTAATAATTTGAGTGCAGGTGGAATAGAGCCTGTATTCCTAGCCACTGAACAACTTTACCAATTATCTTTCCAAATATAAGGTGGAAAAATGCAGGGGAGTTAGAGTAGGGCCCCACAAACATTGTATGTCAAGTCAAACCTATGGGTGTCTTTACAGAAAATGAATAGGACCAAAAATTAAATTAAGGGTTACAAAGAAAATATAGTTCAAAAATTTAAAAAATATTCGTATACATGCATCTCTAATGTGTTAAATAAGATCACACATTGGATTAAATATCTAACATATTTTTGCAATAGTACATAAATGACATATTGAAATAACTGCAATAACTATAATGAGATAGGAAATTTCTAGAGGTTATATATCACAAGTATAGATAATAATACTATGGTCTGTTTCTTACATTCAAAATGAAAGAAAATATTAAATTTCTAATAGAGTTTGGTGAAAATTAAGATGTTAACCTTTCCCATTCAAGTTCAAAGATCCCTAGAATCCCATGAACCCTTTCAGGGGTCCATGGACACTCTGTTAAGAGCTCTGGGTTTAGAGCTATGTTTTTCAATCTGGGCCCATTTTGTCCTCTTCACCTCAACTCCATCCCATGGGACCTTTGGTAATGTTGAGACACAGTTTTGATTGTCATGATTGGGGTAGTATGCGCCTAGCTTCTAGTGGGTCTAACTGCAAAGATGCCATTAGATATGTTAGGAGGTGAAGATGGTCCTACATGGCACAAAGCTGATGACACAAATAGTGCCAAAGTAAAGACACTGTGCTGTAGAACAACATTTAGGTTTGAGGTCAAAGGCTGGCACTCATAATCTGAGTGATCTTGGAAAAACTTCTCTCCAGAACTTGGTTCCTTGGTCTGTAGAATGAGGTTAAGATCAACATTACAGGGATTTTGTGGGGATAAAATGAAATAATGTGAAAGTGTATAATAAAGAGTAATGCATCATACAAATCATTTTCAAATTATGTTCTCTTGAGTGCTTGGATTACAAAGTTCATTCCAAGGGCTATTTCTGGAGACTGATAGAGAGGCTTCAAAGTTGGAATTCCAGGCATCTAACCACACATTAGAGAGAATTTCTGCTTTTTATCTATTTTATATAATGTGCTTCTGTGACAGATATTATTGAAAAAGAAAAAAAAATCTTTGCAGTTCAATATAATGCTAGACATAATTATTACAAGTATATAATGATAACCAAATGGAAGAAAAGGATTCTAACCCCTTTATTCCTTTTTGGTACTGGGGATTGACTCCAGGGCTGTTATAGCTCTGAGCTACACCCCCAACCCCTTTCTATTTTAAAACAGGGTCTCACTAAGTTACTGAGGTTGGCCCTGAACCTTCGATCCTCCTGTCTCAGCCTCCCAAGTACTGAGATTACAGGCATGTGCCACCATGCCTGGATCCAACCCTTTTATTCCTTATCATTTAATCACATCAATGTGCTTATTACTGCAAGAGTTATGTTTTCTAGCATTACTTTTGTTCAAAATCTGAACACAGCAACTTGAGAAGAAAAATATACACAGTTTGCTTCTATGTGTCATATTTTGGCGATTATTTTCTCTGTATAAGCACTGGAACACATCAAATAAAACTAGTGATACATTCATATTTCAAAACCACCTTTCCTTCTGCTGCTGACATAGAGCAGAACTTTCTCAGTTTCATGCATATGGTAATCAGTTTGCTTTCCTTTGAACTAGATAATTGTAAGAATCACAGAATATCCGAAGCCTGTCCATGTATATTTATGTTCACTAACACAGTTACACGAGGGATCAGCAGAAACACTACTGGTTCTGTTGGTTTAAATTAAATTCCTTAATCAATCCCCTGAGAAGTGTTATCCAGGAGGTAACTGCCGAATATGCATGAATCTTTTATGTGGTTCATTCTATAACAGTTTCTGGGAGGCTTGCAAATGGGAATTTTGCACAACCAAAATGAGTTGCTAACATCAGACAAGGCATCTGGAGATCTCCCAATCTTGGAAAACTAGTAACACGAGCTTGGCACAGCAGAACACAGATACAGTAAAGTTTTCTTGCCTTAAAACTATCCCCTTCCCCTTTTTGCTCTTATGCCAAGACTTTATTATTGTTTAGCTCCCCAGAAAACTCTGAAGTATGAACTATCCTCATTATTCATTTTATAAACTGAGGAAGGCATTGATTAAAAAGATAGAATAATTTGCCCAGTATCACTTTTAAGTAGCTTAGTGAGGATGGAAACTGCTAGAGTTTGGATCTTGATGTCTCTCAGAAGCCCATGTGTTAGAGCTGTGTTCTCCAGGTGTATTAGTCAGGGTTCAACAGATCAACAGAATATCAACAGAATTCACAGAATGAAGGGGGAAAAAAAAAGGATTTATTAGATTAGCTCACAATGCAGTCCTGAATTTTGACCACAAGTGAAAAGTCAGAGGAATCAGCAGCCGGTCGGGTGGTCCAAGAGCCGGAGCCCCACGATTGAGGCAACCACCAATTCAGTCCAGTCCAAAATGTGAAGACCAGGAAGCTCCTCGGAGGAACGACGGCAAAGCTTCAGTTCAAAGTCCAGTCCAAGATGCGAAGACAAGGAAGCTCCTCGGAGAAATGACGGCAAAGCTTCAGTTCAAGTCCAGTCCAAGATGTGGAGACAAGGAAGCTCCTCGGAGAAACGACGGCGAAGCTTCAGTTCGAAGGCTGGAGGCCGAGGATCCAGACGAGAGCAGAAGATCAAGAAGCTCCTCAAGGAAACGGCAAAATTGCAGACTGATGATCTCAAATGAGAGCAGATGCGTTCTCTTCAGGAAGAGTAGCAGCTACTTCTACGCGGCTTTCTCCTTCTTTTATCCAAGTCCTGCACCTATCAGAACCCTGCTGCCCACATTCAGGGCAGGACTTCCGGTTCAATCCACTGTTACACAACCAAAGTCACATGATCTGGGGTGAGTCAAGTTGACAAACCAGACCAACTATTACACCAGGATGGCGCTATGGAGAGGTAGTGGATCTTTAAGAGGCAGAGCCTCGTGGAAGGGTCTTATGGGAGACTGGGGGTATGCCCTTGAAGGGGATTGTGGAACTCTGACCCCGTCCTTTTTTGTTTTGCTTTCTGGCCAGAAGGTGAGCAGGGTTTTTTTTTTTTCTGCGATGTATTCCTTCCCTTTTGTGCTGCCTTGCCACAGGCCCAATGTATAGGATCAACCACTTGTGGACTTGAACCTCCAAAATTGTGAGCCAAAATAAACCTTTTCTCTTTATAAGTTGACTACCTCAGATGTTTGTTATAGTGACATAAAGCTCACAACACAGGAACCCAGGTCTTTTGATTCCAGAGTTCATGATCTTAGCCACTACTAGAGATTATTATACTAATTTAATTCTCACTTCCTCTCTGCCCCAGCAATGTGGTGATTATGTAAGTACTATGTGTACAGTTGGGCTAGGGGTGGGGTCAGTTACAAAGAGAAAGACCAGTCTGGAGTGCTTGCTTCTCTTCTCTGTTGCTCTTGCACGAGGGTCCACTAGATATACATGGATAGAGGAAATGCATTTCAGTGGTAGCCTTTGTAGTTTCTACGAATCTATTTGGACAGTTCTTAGACTTTTCAAAGGCTTTGTTTCAAGAAAAACATGAAAACAATTTGAAAATGAAATTAACCTAGTGGTTGACCTCTTTCCTTAGGCTGATAAAACAATTTCCTTTAGCCGAATGTGGAGGGCCATCCGGACAGCTGCTAAGTCCAAAAGGAAAGACCCTGAAACTCCACAGAGCAAGTCTAGCTGGCCAGCAGCACTGGCATTAAGACAACGTGGATGCTGAGGGTGAGCTGAGACAAAACCTAAGCTTGCAGTTCTCCTACTGGTGAGAGCTTCTGGTCATTGAAAGTGTGGAAACCCCGGAAAAGGTAAAAGCATAAGTGACTCCATCTTGTTTAAAGCTGCTCCATTTCGTGAGAACATTGCGGCCTCCAAACAGGGGTCACAAAGAGCTCAAACATTCCTGCTAACTGGGTCATGCTGACCTTGGGCCAGGGCTGCTATGCTTATCAATAGCTGCAGACATTTGCTACTGTGAACACCCACATCCCCGTATCTTACTTGCCTGCTTTACAGAAGACTTGTACGTGACTGTTCACATGCCACCTGCGACCATCTGCGCATGGTCTTTTCCCTTATAAACCCCCTCCTTCCCTGGGTTGGGCATGGAGTGTCTCGGTTGTCTGATTTCAGACCTGGGCCTTCGTCCCGGCCGGTAAATAAAGGCTTCTAATTTACTTTTAAAACTTCTCCCGTCTCTGTGGTTTTTGTGACAACTTGGTTATGGCAAGTTGGATAGAACAAAAGCAGTCAGTATATTGCCTTTTAAATGTTCTGCAGAAGAGACACTGCCTGTGTGCTTGAAACTTGCCTAGTTCTCTATTTAACTTGCTGTTCTGGGCAACAACCTTCTCCATACACTGAAATTGAGCTTTGAGGGCATGTGACACTTTTAATGGAGGTGAGAGTATGTTAAGAGAAGAACTCCTTATCTAGGCAGCATGGAGGCGTTGGAACCAGTCTGCTATAGCTCACAGTATATAGACATTAATAGAAAACAACCCTTTCAATGCACAGGTGGTTTCATATGCCCTATAAGTACTCAACTAATGGCCTCTAATAATTGTGAGGTCCCAGAGGAAGGGTAATAATAATGAGCTCCAAGTCTATGGATGGTTATTGTATTGACCAAGGTAAGTTAATTACTCATTGTAAATTCAGCTAACACTAATTGAAATTCTTAATGATGTGTCATGCACTTGGTTAAACATTTTGTATACATTATTGCTTATCATCTGTATAAAATCCCTGTGAGATTATATTATTTTTAGAAGAAAATGGGGCTTAGTGAGGTTGAATAAATTTGGCAGAGGTTAGAAAACTGGCAAAAAGCAGAACTTGGATGAGTCACGAATTTGGATTTCTTGCTCTTAGTTGAGCAAGAAAAAAATATAAAGAGGACCAGATTGTAAGGATGGATGAAGAGATCATCCATCCATTTTTCCTGGAAGAAAAAATATATTTATATTTTTATGTAAATACTTACATGTATATAAATATGCATATGCATGTGTATCTCTGTGTGCATAATCTTCATTGCATAAATAGAGAAAAAAATCTACCTTCAATGTTTCTGTGTGTGTGCATGTGGTCTACCCTCAAAGAAATTTAATACATAGGGGAAACATCCATCTCAACAATAATATAATAATAACCAGAAGATAATCTAAGGCTGGATTAGAGGCCCTGATCTGTGTTCTCTTATGTAATAGTTTTTAATCACTTGTTTCTCTCCCTGTCCCTCTCTCTTTCTTTGAACTCTGAGTTTCCAGCAGGGCAAGGACTATAACTTGTTTACTCCTTTATTCCAGAGCTTATTACAGCCCCGTGACTAGCCCAGGGTTGCCCACCTAGCAAATCAGGTTGTCTAGACTGGAGTCAAACTTTGTGTGTGCGTTTGTGTGTGGTACTGGGGATGGAACCCAGGGGCATTCTACCTCTGATCTACAGTCCCAGCCCTATTTTATTCTTTTATTTTCAAACAGGGTCTCACTAAGTTGCAGAGGGCCTCACTAAGTTCCTGAGGCTAGCCATGAACCTGCAATCCTCCTGTCTCAGCCTCCCAAGTAAAGGAATTACAAGCGTGCACCACCATGCCCGGCTTGGAGTCAAACTTTTAACCACCGCTTTGTCCTACTTCTCATAGAACAATCGTCTCCCAAATACATCTCATTGTGATTTTAGGGCCTGGCTGCCTCATTGGTGTGGGAGTGAATCCGATTCTCCTTATATTCTGCACAGAAGATGGGTAGGAAATAAACTAGCCAGAGAAACGTTGCCTGACTCCAAGCTTAAGAGCAAAGCTGAGTATCCATAGCCCCTTGCATCATCTTGCCAATTTCTTATTTAGCGTGTGCATTGAAACATGAATAAATATAGCAGATTAGGATGCCCCAGATGACTAGGAGCTGCCTGGGAGGATTTTATTCTGCAAAGCTTCTGCATAACATGATAGATGGAAATGTTCAAGAATACTGCACATAAATAATAGATGCATGTATAAAAAGGGGAGATTCTTAAGGCTTTTTAAAAGCTAACATGCCACAATTTTTTTTTAGTTTTTTGTTTTTTTCTAGGATGCTCTAGGTAGGTCATCTAAATTATGGATACTGGGTTTGTGGATAATTACTGAATAAGCTAGTGTTCACTGCAGTAATGATTTACATCATCCAGTTTGTGCATAATCAATCGTGGTGCTCCTGCTCTGCTTTTGGGCTCTGTTTATTGCCTAAAAGCAGTCCCATAAAATTAGACTGAGGAGAGTCAGAAGGTGGGAATAAAATCTGTACAGAGAGCTATTCAATATGGCACTATTTATAGTAGCAAAGCTTGGAAACAAGATAATTGTCCAAGAATAGACTAACAGCTAAGTAAATTTTAGCCTATCTGGATAAAGGAGTATTATGGAATATAGTGGAACAGTGTTTACGATGACAACTTTGTATCATTAAATGTTTAAAATATGATAGAGAGCGGAATAGCTAGAGTATTTGACATCTGGAGTAAATCAATTTTTAATACCCCTCCTTCCTCTCTAAGATAAAATTATTTTAAGTGATAATCATGAAGTATAACAAATCATAATAGTGTCCAGAATAGAAATATGAATGACAGAGTTCATCTGATCTTGAGCTTTGCATAGAGAGAGAGTAAAATACATTAATATAAGTATATTATGGTATAAAAATGAAAAGGTAGTAAATTATTATTTTTAAGTTACATGTTTTTTGGGAAAGAACGGAAGAAGAATCCTATAGAGAAATACCTCCAAACTACTGAATTTTCAATGGTTCAGAGAATGACTTATATACAAAAGGATAGAATTGTAGTGATTCAAGTTGTGTTCACCTTTGCAACCACTATGTTCCTGCTGTATATTTCGAATGTACTGTTATGTGCAGGAATACACAACACAGGTGTTGAGCACATGAACTGTACCCATAACTGTATCACAGATATTTAGAATTCTTGGAGCATCATGAGACTATAAAACAGGCTCCAGTTTAGTTGGTTTAATCTATTAATTGTTGCTTCTTATTCCTCTATAATACCTCTGCCCCCTATTGCTTGTACCTGAGGTGAAACCCTCCCAGTGTTCCCTCCTGAAAATCCTCTAATGATACATCTCAGAACAAAAGAAAATATACAATTGTGTATAAAGCATCTTGGAATGGAGCCCTTGAACCCGCCTTCTGCGCAAGGAAGGCTGAAATGGCCCCGTGAGGTTCCCAGAATTTCTGCTCTTGCTAATACACGAAACTAAATGCACCACCTGGGCAAGGACTGATTTAGCCAGGGAAAGAGATGCTCCAGATTGGATGATGGCCAGCAGACCAATCAGAGACTCTTTCTGAAGAAATAGGAATGCCAAATGAACAGATGATGTAGGTTAATTACTTTTGAGTATTAATTCAGCTATTAGTTTGGTTCTTTATAAAGTCAGTCTTGGAAACACTGCCACCTTGGTGATTATCTATTTTGTTTCTTGGGTTTTATTTTTGACCATAAATGTTCTATAATCCAAGCTTAATTATGTGGGTCAAAGTTAAGGAATAGTTTAGTTAAATAAATTAACAAAATAGAGATACAATATAGTAGGCACTAGAAGTGAATACATAAAAAATTAAACAATGGTTAGGCTCTCCGGGTTATGAGATAATAGATGCTTTTTTCTCCTTAGCATTTAAAAAGTGTTCCATATATTATCTACCATGAGCATGTGTTGGTAGCAGGAAAAAAGAAACCATGAGATAACTATATTTTCTTTTTTCAAGTTGATTGGCTTTAAAAGGAGAGGAGAAGCAACCTTTTTATCTCTAATTCCTTGCATCGAAGTGAGTTCTTTTTCCTCTGGGAGGGAGAAACTAATGAGTGCACAAACTAAAACTGCTATAACCTGCTGAGATTAAACACAGTTTGTTCTGGGCTGGTTATCTTAATTTTTATTCCCATGCTGTTGGATAAACAGACCATTTTTGAAGTTCTTGCAGAGGAGTAAGAGACCAAGATAATGGTCAGGTAGTTACTTTGGACTACACAGGTGAAGTGGGTTAGTGCTTTTAACAATCTCTTGCCTATACTGAAAGGTTATTTTTGAAGACAAGAGTACTGAATGTTCCAAGTTCCCACCGTTGTCATGGAAACCTTTCAGCTAGCTGAATAGGTTAGCAGGATTTTATGTTCCCCACTTTGACAAATACAAGAAGACATGATCCCAGCTTTGCATTACTAATCAGAAAACTTCTGTTTTCAAGTCTTCTAGCACTTGATTAGTCACATTTTCTTAATGTTTTGGTTGCCCCCCCCCTGCAGCATAAAGCAACAGGCAAGTTCTCTTTCAAAAATCATTCCCACTTTAGAAGCAGAGCCAAAATCATGACTGGGCTGACCTTGTTGTGCTTGGGAGTAATACTGCTTGCAGCTCTGAAAGGCTCCTGCAGATTAATTTAGGCTCCTGCCGAAACTCTTCTGATTTGTACTGACTTTCAGTGGTTTCCTGGAGGTAAACTCGCTTGCTAATAGGCAGGAATTATTCCTCATTTTAGCAGCAACAGACCGCCAACACTAGCTTATAAAGCACAGGTAAGCTTAGGAAAAAGGCACCCCAAGGCTAAAACCAAAACAGCCATGTCACGTGGGTGAATTCAGATCCAGCAAAACTGAGTTTTTCCTCTTGTCTGTAACAAGCCTCCACATTTCCTTGCGAGGTAGAAGTGGCCTAAGAATCCACAGCAAATTGGAAAACTAACCAGCCACTACACTGCAGGCACAAGACTAACCCATTTGTGTGGACTAGCTGAAGCTGGAATTTGTTGGGCTTCCTGAAGTGGCTTCAGACTCAGAAAACCCATGTTTGTGTGGGGGAGGGGGTTGACTTGGGTGCCCAAGGGCCTCGGGATTCTTAGGCAGTGTATTATGTAATAGTCAAGTGTCACATAGGAATTAAGGGTGTAGGCTTTCCTACTATGTGAAATTGGGGAGCTCCTCCTATTTCTCAGCTTCTTTATCACTATAATGAGAATATTAAAAATATCCATCCCATTGACTTTTGGTGAGGGTTAAAGAGTTTATTCATATACACTGCTTATAAGCCCTGGCACATGGTACATGCTAAATAGGTGTATTTGCCAGAAAAAAAAAAAAAAAACATGGGGGAGACAAGAGTGGTAAGAAAAATAAGAATAAAAAAGTAGAATAGAGAGAAAGAAAATAGAGAGAAGAGGACCATGAAAGAATGAGGTGCATCAGGCTACAGCGTAGTGTCCTTTCTAGTTGCCTCATCTGTTGGATGTTGCCAAAATGCCCACCCCAAACCCCATTGGAACCATCTCTCGCCAGATGCAACCAACTGAAATGATTTTGCAGAATTCAGTTTACTTGCACAGTGGTTTCCATTATCTGATTATGCTCCAATGAAATCGTGATTTCTGTTAAATGTTCCGATGTCTGTTTTGCACTAATGCAATGATGCTTGCCTAAGAATCCTAAAGTTAATAAACAAGTGCATGATGAAAACTGCCATTTCAATGGGGCAGAAACGGTTTGGGATTAGGGGGGTTTCAGCCTTGCCACAGGAGTTATATTCCTTCAGAGAATATTTAAAATATGTATGTACATTCTCCTTGCAAGCTGAAAGTAACCAATTGACTAATAATGCAAATGGAAATTAAGGAACCCACCTAAACATCATGGAGTAAATCTCGAACAGTACATAAACCAAGGCTAAAATCAATGATTTTGGAAACCATAAAAAATCCCTGTAGCTCAGGTCTCAGCTCCAATATTGACTAAAAGTGGTTGCCAAATCAGAAGCCAGGCAGGAAAATAAAACAGCATGAGTTCCTGTTTGGTATGAAACAAGGGTTTTCCTATACTCACAAATGTTTTTTCATATACACACTGTGATTGTTTTTGAAGACTTTGTGTAACAGTAAGTGATAATCTGTATAACATATATTATATTCTTCATTTAATTGACCATGGACCATGTTATGTCTGGTACATATTATGAAATTTGCCCAGTAGGAAAAAAAATCCTACTTCTGCCAGGTGGTAATCATGATGTTGGCAAGCTTTTCACTGTTATTACATATTGCTGTGCATTTATTCTCTCATTTTTTATGTGCCTCTTCTCATTCAGACTGCACATTCCAAAGGTCTTTTTATTTCCCACTGATGACAGAATATCAGATACTTAATATGAATGAGACAAATGAATGAATTAATGACTAATGAGCATTATGAATTGGAAATCTTACTGAATACTAGAATAAAAAGGTACTGTCACATCTTAGAAATGAATTCATTCTTATTTAAATCAAATTTCACTTTTATCAAGATAATAGGTGCTGTAATCTTTTTTTTAAAGTTCTAAGGAAATAAAACAGCCCTTGTCCTGCTCTTCTCCACCCCTCAGTCTTCTTCTCTAGAGAAATAACTGCACCATTTTAACTTTGGATAAAATGGGGCTCACTTTCATTTTTCTAAACACGATTTTGCCTTTTCTGACGCCAACTGTTTGTTCAAGAATTCAATTAATTCTGGAGTTATTTCATCCTATAGAAGCATATTGTACAGCAACATCCTATAGAAGCATATTGTACAGCAACTTTCTAAGACAGTATATGAATGGAGGTAAACATTTCTTGAACTACATGGTGATGTGAGACTACAGTGCACTAATAAAAGTATATAAGATAGAATTTAAGAAAGAAAACATTCTTAATCTGCTTTCACATTTTATGGAAGGCTTATTATATGTAGAATTCTCAGAGAAATCATCTCCCTACAAGGTTTTGAAGTTACTTCTCCACCGTCCTTTAGATTCCTGTTCTCTTGAAGAGGAGTCACCTGCCATTTGGATCCCTATTCGTTGAACAGGATTTAAGTCTCCATCTTGGGAGATCTCAGGAATTTCATTTATCTCCAGGAGGCTGCAATTTCATTGTGAGGGCTTTGGCGTGGGCTTTTAAAATTTACTGATCTGGGAAATTATGGGTGTCTTTCAACCTGGAAACTTATTTTTTCCAATCTGTTAAAATTATTTGACTTATTTGATAATTTTTTCCATTCCATATTTTTATTCTTTATGAAACTGTTATTTGGATGGCTAACATCTTGAGTTAATATTTGAATTTCTTAGTGTCTTTCTCTCTCATTATTCATCTCTTTATTCAATTCTCGATGAGGCTGTCTTGGTTTTTATTCCCACTCTTTCATTGATATTTTCCCCCCAAGAGCTATAATATTTTTAATTTCCAAGAGCTCTTTTTTAGTTCTTTTAAAAATAGCATCACATTTTTGTTTTATGGGTATAATCTCTATTTCTATGGAGTTTTTTAATTGATACATAAAAATTGTACATACATATGGGGCACTGTGTAATGTTTTGAGACATTTGTATATTGCATAATATTCAAATCAGGGTAAACATATCTCCTTAGACTTTATTATTTCTTTATGACAAAAACCATTCAAAATCCTTCCTTCCAACTTTTAAAAAATATTCAGTACATCCCCATTATCAATAGTCACCCTACTGTGCAATAGAACACCAGGACTTATTTTTTATAATGTAACTTTATACCTGTTAATCAGCCTTTCCCTATTCCTCTCTCCCTCTCCTCTCCAGCCTCTGTTAACAACTAGTCTACTCTCAGCTTCTATGAGATCAAATTGTTTCTATGCTACATATAAGTGAAATTGTGTGGTATTTGTATTTCTGTGCCTGGCTTATTTCACTTAGCATAATATCACAAATGTCAGGATTTCATCCTTTTTATGGCTGAATATTTTTCCATTGTGTATATATACCACATCTTTAATCCATTCATCAGATGATGGAAACTTCAGTTGCTTCCATTTCTTGGCCATTGTGAATAATGTTGCAATAAACATGGGGATGAAGGTGTCCCTTCAACTTACTGATTTCATTTCATATATGCCTGGTAGAGGGACTGCTGGTCATATGATATTTCTATTTTAATTTTTTGAGGAATCTTCATACTATTTTTCAAAGATATGTGCATGATGTATATATATATGCATACATATATAAATACATATATAAATACATATATATGTACACGCACATATGTATACATATTGAAATTTTTTTCTGTCTCTAATGCTATCTCTGTTTCTTCTAAATTTCACTTTTCCCCTGTTTCTCATAAAGGATTTTTTTTTTCAGATTGCTATTACCCTTACTGTTTGCTCTTTGTTCATATTAAGAGTAAGGCATTTGAAAACTGAACCGGGCTTCTCAACTGATAGTCTGCATTTGAGACTTGACCTTTGTGTTCAAAGACCATCCTGTATGTGATGAACTGCAGGTTTTTCTCTGAAGCTTCTCAGTTTCTTTAGAGACAGACCCCCAGACAGTAGGTATATCCTGGCATGCAGCAATCTGTGAACAGAGGGTAAGAATGGAGCGGGGTGTTCCTGTATGAAACTGTGCACTCTTTCTTTTAATTCCTTGCTTTCTGCTTAGCACTTTACTATGTCCCATGACTCTGAGTCCAAATTTTCTAGTTCATTTTTTGAGAGAATAAAAATCTGCCAGCCTTTGAAGATTAGGGAGGGATATTTGCCTGGTTATAAACATTATAGGAAGAAACCTGAATCTAGGTCTTTTTTTTTTCCACATTTGTGTGTGTGGGGGGCAGAGTACTGGGGATTGAACTCAGGGGAACTTTACCTCTGAGCTATACCCCAGCCCTTTTTATTTTTATTTTGAAACAGGGTCTTGCTAAGTTACCGAGTGCTGGCCTAGAACTTGCAATCCTCTGGCCTCAGCCTCCCAAGTACTGGGATTATAGGCATGCATCACCTCACTTGGGTTTATGTCTTCTTCTTTATTATTTATTTACTTTTGTTGGTGCATTGTTATTATAAATCATAATAAGGTTCCAAGTGGTAGAAACATGTCTTCTCCTCTCTCAATCTAAAACCTCGCTTTGCCATTTAACAGAGCATTATGGCCCCATTCCCCAACCTGACTTCAGTTCTGAGGGGTCAATCATTTGCTTAGTCATTATCCACTTTTGCAGACATGTAAAAATGTAGCTTTCTCTTCTCAGTTAAATCAGTAAATGTCTCCTTCAACACTTTCCACTCTAGAAGGTATTTTTAAATACTTTTATTGTTGCATTGTAATTATACCTCACAGTGAGATTCCAAGTGATACAAACATACATGCACACAGCACTTGGTATATTTCTATCTGTATCTGACTCTACTTCCCCTTTCCCTTCTCCCTATACATGTTTGTGAGACTGATAGTGATACCTTCATATATGGAAATAACCTTATTTGAACTGTTTCCTTCTGCAATCCTTGTTTTCCCCTCCCTACCTCTCTCTTCCCAACCCCTTCCACTATTCTATTAGTGGAATATTCCTCATTTGACTGAAGTCCCTTTTGTTTCCTATTTTCTCTCTAGCTTCCACCTATGAGAAAAAAAAAAAACATACAGGACTTACTTTCTGAGACTGGCTGATCTCACAGAATAATGTTCTCTAGTTTTTTCCATTTTATTGCAAATGACATCATTTTGTTCTTCTTTATGGCTGAGTAGAATTCCACTGTGTGTATATACCACATTTTCTTTATCCATTCATCTGTTGACAGACACCTAGGTTGGTTCCACAATTTGGTTATTGTGCATTGTGCTGCTATAAACATGGGTATGCATGTATCACTATAGTATTCTAACTTTCTTTTGGAAAGATACTGAGGAGTGGTATGGCTCGATCATATAGTAGTTCCATTCCCAGTCTTTTGAAGAACCTTCATACTGATCTCTGTAGTGGTTGTACTAATTTGCAGTCCCACCAAAAGTGTATAGGGGTTCTTATTTCCCCACATCCTTAACAGCATTTATTATTATTTGTATTCTTGATGATTATCATTCTAATTGGAGTAGTTCTTATTTGCATTTCCCTGATTGTTAATGATGTTGGACATTTTTTCATGTTTGCCGGCCATTTGTATTTCTTCTTTTGAGAAGTGTCTATTCAGTTCAATAGCTCATTTTAATTGGATTACTGGCTTTATTGGTGTTAAGTTTTATGAGTTCTTTATACATTCTAGATATTAGTCTTCTATCAGAGAATTAACCAGCAAAGACTTTCTCCTGGTCTGTGTGCTCTTTCTTCAGACCCTTGATTTTTATCCTTTGCTGTACAGCAGCTTTTTAAGTTGATGGTATCCTACTTATTGATTCTCAGTTTCATTTTCTGAACTTTAGGGGTCTTGTTGAGGAAGTTTCTACCAGTACCTATATGTTGGAGCATTATCCTATGTTTTCTTCTAGTTATTGCAAAGGTATTTTCCATATCCCTTCCCTGCTGTCACCCCTCAGGTTTTGTCTGTTTGCTGCTTCTTTTTTTATTGGTGCATTGTAATCATACATCTTGATGAAGTTAAGGGAGATAGAGACATACATGCACACAGCACTCGTTGAGCCCTCCCCCAGTTCCCACCCCAGTCCCTCTCCCTCCCCACCTTCCCCCTGCTCAGCACAGTGATTGGCTTTGAAAAGTTTGTGTATGTATATCCTGTCCCCTGAAGTGTTTCCCTCTTCAAGTCTTCCTCCCTCCTTTGTTTTGTCATTGAGGCTTGATAACACTTTTATTTCTCCTCTGTCATTTTAGTGCTATCTAAAGAGTGGGTAAAGATAGACTCCTGAGCTCATTCCTCCATATTTTATCAGAATTTTTCAAAACTTAAACATGATTGAGCAGCCTAATACTTAGGAGTCGAGTGTTCATATCCACGGACTGGCCTCTTTTTCCTCCAAGGTGATGTCTTCGCCTGTTCTTCATAATGGCCTCTTTTATTTGCCCTCTTACACATATTTACTGCCTCTGTGTCACAGAGAAGGTGACCCTCTGATGCGTCCTTCTCAGAGTTCAAGAAAACTCTCTTTTGCCTTCACTAAATCTATCTATCCATGCTTCACATACTATTAAATTGCATCTTAAAATTGGACTCTTGTTAGCCTCTTAAACTGTTTTATATTATATATGATTTGGGATAGATTTCAGTCTTTTCCTGAGGTTTGGTAGGAGTTGGGTTTGAGAGTGTGAGCTGCAAAACTTGATATATTTATCACCAAAAGAGGGAGTAGTGGTGACGTTACCTAAGACTGGGGAAGCTGATAGTAAGAAAATCCAACAGTGTCCTGGAACCTTTCAGATCTGGGTTCAATTCCTGCCTCACCCAGTTGTTATATGGCCTTGAGAAAATTATTTAACCTTCCTTATTTTAAAATGATGTTAATAATACTCATTTTGTAGAGTGTTGGTCAGACTGAATGAAATAGCTAATAATAACAATTTAAAAAAACCTTAGGAAGTTGAGAGGGTTGAATTAGTTAATAAGTTAAGAAAACTTAGAACAATATATTACCTGTAAACTAATAAAGTTAAACATCAGCAACTTCTAATATACAAACCTACCTTACAGATATTACAGGGAAAACTTCCCTGTTTTCGAAACTTTGCTTTCTATTTTCACTAATTTTTCTTTCCCCCTTCATTTGCCAAGTTTATGATTATTGATAATTTGGACAATTTGGTGAATTGTCCAAATAATTAACCTTAGGATTTTGGCACAGTGGTGCATTACTCTCCCTGGTCTGGGGAAACCTCCCACACAATGTGAGGGATAGACTTGTCCCTGGGTGAAAGGGAATTGACAGAGGCATGCTGGGATTGTTAAATGCGACTGTCTCAAAGATGGATGTCTGTGGCTGCATGGTCAATTTGGCTGTGGGGACCAGAATTGATCACGTTGATGGCAGCAATGAAAGTCCTGTTTGAGGCTGCAGTCTACTTAAATCAACTGAATCTGCGCATGACCTGGAATAGACTCACTTGCTTAAAGCTCCTCCAAGGCAGCAGGCAGGATATGGGAACTAAGAGGTTTTATTAATAGTTTCTGTGTAATTTGTTAGACTAGAAATTTACTAGAGTGAAAATAACTCTGGGCTTAGAGGTAAGAGATCTAGATTTTACAATACACTGGTGTATCATTCATTTCCAATTCAACAAGACATTTTCCAGGAAAAGAAATTGAACTGCTTTGGATCATAGATGTCTTGGATGTGATTATCACAGTGATTTTTAAAGAAAATTTCATATTATTTTGTGCACATAAATGAAATATACTGAATGTTATATTTCAGTAGGAGTCAGGTCTTGACTAGTAAATTGTCATTCTCTTAAACTCTAAATTTTAAAACTTCATTTGTATTGGACGCATATTTAATTGTCATTTTATAATTTTGGTACAAAGGCTAGGTTTGCCACAGCTACTTAACATTTGTTCTCATTTTCTCAAGTCTTTATTATTTCCTTAGTAGTAGCCACATTGCCATGTTTGTTTTTGTTGTGTGTCAGTTTTATAGCAACAACTCCATAGCTTTTGATTCCTGGGTTAAGGAACTAGTACATTCAAACGTGAAAGGATACAAAGTAGCAGGTATATTAGATGAACAAGTTCAGAAATCCAGTGTAGGAAACAGTGAAATAAAACTCTCCTATCATTCTATGGGATTCATGCTATGAGTACACTTTAGATCTCTTGCCATAGGAACAGAACAAAACAACAACAACAAAGGATAACTATATGAGATGATGGGTATGTTGGTTTGCTTCACCATAGTAATCCTTTTACTATCTACATCATAACATCATTTTGTATACTTTAACCATGCACAATAAATTTTATTTTAAAAAATGGGCATAACCTAAACTTACCTCTGGTAAGCTCAGGGATTTGTGGCTTATAATATTGTTAAAGAAACTTCCAAGAGTACATTGAGTTGGTATTTTGGCTGTGATTATACCCTTCTCTGAACTCTGATTAACAATTCTAATCTGTTCTGAAAAGTTGAACATCCATCTGTTTTCTAATGATTTCTTGTATGTTAACTTTAGTTACATATAACTATACATTTCCTTATACATATGATACTATAATGAGGAAATAACGATACCATAATGAAGAGGGTATAAACATGAGAAAACAAAAAGATGCACTCTAGAATACATCTTCTCTCCATTTAATTCTATTTTTGCCATTAAAATATTAATCTACATCATGTACAAGGTTGTGAGTTTAAACAGCCTCTTCAGAAACCTTACAGGAGTTTTACTCTATCCAGTTTCATTTTTATCTCCACCACACTATTTTAATTGGCTTTCTTGCTAATGGAAAAGGCAGGCATTGGAGTGAGGTGCGAGATTGAGGAAACCAAAGGTTGCCATCTATTATCTCTTTAATGGTAGTTCCCTAAACCCTATGTGTTTTTTAAAACTTTATAGGTTGAACAGACATATCAAGGTGTTGAGGTGTTGAGGAGGGAATAGAGATCTACTTTTCTTTCTTAATTAGGGTGAACTGCTCAAGAGGCCAAAGAATGGATTTTTGCTAGTCTTTTTTCTGACTTTTCACTCTTCTTGATTTGTAAAAATCTATTTAACTAGATAGTCATTCTTTGCCCTTTTCTAAACTCAGTTCCAAAACGAAGGAGAGAAGACAGTTCTCCCACCAATCATCCTCCCTCCCCTTACCGTCCCCCACACAGCTGGCTTTATGAGCTTGGGACCTTGTGCCAGGCTGTGGGGTTTCAAGTTCCTGAATCCCTTGCCTTCTAACCCTTGAGCAATTATATCCAGCAGGGTTCTGGTGGAAAAGAGAGGGAGAACTCAGAGTTCAAAGTGGGATAACTAACGAGTTCGTAAAGTCGCTAATTTTAAAGTGTAAGCAGTTTGTCAGGAAACTCTGAGGGATGGTGCAGTACCCCAGTTCTAGGGACAGAAAAGCTGTTGTTGATCTTAACCAGAAGGGAAGAGGAAAACTTGCTCTCTGGAACCTAGAAGGGGAGGGTTGTATAGATTGGGCCATGTTCAGAGAATCCATTTCATTTTGTTGAAGGACATAGTCAGTGTATGACTACATGCATGGGGTGGAGGGCTGGATAAACTTTGACCTCACTCTCGTCCCTGTTTCTAGTCTCCTGCCAGGTTCTCCTAATGGCAATGCCAAATGGACGCCAATCCACACAGGTCCTCCTTCTGGGGAAGAAAGTAGGTAGAAGTAAATGCGGAATGAATTTGGAGGGGCAAATGGAAGAGATTTGAAACAGCACATGATGTAACCTGTGGGCCATGGTTCCCACTATTTTAAGCAGGGCTAGCATAGTATTTACTTTCTAGAGTGTGATGAGAATTAAATAAAACACTAGATGTGTTAGAGCATGTTGTGCAGTTCCTGGTGCAAATCAATTACAGAATGCACAGTAGCTATCATTATTATTCTTGCACGCACACACACATATACACACACACACAATTGTTTACACATAGATAAAGATTGACAAAATGGTCTGTGGTTGGGTGGAACCTACTTGTTTTAAACCTGTTCTGTTTTAGCATGTATGTAAACATATGGAAAAACTCAAAACAATTTTAGTTTTAATTAAAACTATAGTTTATGTAGTTCACTATAGACCACGAGTCCTTGAAGAACATCTTCAAACAAAGCTTCTTCCCCCTCTTAGCTTCCCATCATCAAATTCTGTCTACTTCATCTCCATCCCCATTCCTATGTAGCCCAAGCCCCCGTCATTTCTTCATCCCCATTCCTATGTAGCCCAAGCCCCCATCATTTCTTCATCCCCATGTAGCCCAAGCCCCCGTCATTTCTTCATCCCCATTCCTATGTAGCCCAAGCCCCCGTCATTTCTTCATCCCCATTCCAATGTAGCCCAAGCCCCCGTCATTTCTTCATCCCCATTCCTATGTAGCCCAAGCCCCCATCATTTCTCCCCTGGGTTTTATGCCAGCCTCTCAACTGGTCCACGGGCTTCAGAGTTCTCCCTCCTTTGCCCATTACTGTGATACCGATTCTTCTAAATTGGGCCTCAGACTAAATTTACAACACTGTAGAGACCTTTTTGGGTAGATGTGCAAGTTGTTCACAATCAAGTCCTTTCCTCCTCTTCTGGCCCATGTCTCACTGCCTATTCATTACACTACTTCATCAGTAACAAATCACAATCCCTATTGTCCCCCAACACATCACCCTATTCCCATGGTTCTCAAAGTGTGGTCCCAGGCCAGCTACATCTGAAGCAACAATGAATTAACTGTTAGAAAAGTTTCAGACTTTATCTGAAATGTATTTAATCAGCGACTCTGGGGATAAGGCCCAGCAATATGTGTTTTATTTTATTTTATTTTATTTTTTTGTGGTACCGGGGATTGAACGCAGGGGCGTTCTACCTCCGTGCTACGCCCCCGGCCCTATTTTTTATACTTTATTTTGAAACCGGGTCTCACAAGTTGCGGAGGGCCTCACTAAGGAGAGAGAGAGAGAGAGAGACAGAGAGAGAGAGCTGAGGCTGGCCGCGAACCCGGATCCTCTGGTCTCCGCCTCCCAAAGTACTGGGATTACAAGCGTGCGCCACCACGCCCGGCTGCAATATGTGTTTTAATAAGCCACCCCAGTCATTCTGGGGCACACTTGAGCTTAGGAGCCACCACGATGCCTGCTAGTCTTAGATCATGTTAGTGCCTCAAGACTCATTTCTGGCATCAAAGACTCCAGGTTTGGCTTGCTTATTACTGACTTCCTTACTTATTCTTCTTCCAGGAAGAGGACAATAAATACTTGCTGATTGGTTGGTAACAAATTCACTTTAGTTTCCCTGAATCTAATTATTTGTTCAGATGACTCATATATTTGAAAAGAATGAACCCAAGTCTTATGATAACATTTTGGGAAAACAGTCTCATAGAAATATTTGTTCAGAATGGCTAATGCATTTGTTAGGAAAAAGGAGGAAACTTTTAAGTAATCAGATTTCTCATCAAAATATGCCAGACAATGATGAATAACTACTTCTCCTAATATCAGTTAATTATTTGAACTCTATTTAATTGGACTCATTTTATAGATGAAGAAATGGAAGCTCAGAGGGGTTATGTAGTTGGTTCTGGATTGTAAATCTACAAGTAGCAGAGTCAGGACTGGAATTCAAGTCTGTCTGACTTTGAAGGTTCAGTACTTAAATATTGTATTATCTTCATATGCGGAGAAAGCAATTGTCTCCATTATTTCAATCACAGATTCCATTTTTAATTTAAGAAAAGGAAAGAGAGAAAGAAGACCATTGCTGTCCTGTAGGCAATGAAATCTGCTTTCAGTTGGTCACTGGGTGAATGGTAGAAATGTATGATAGTCTAGCCTTGGTGTGCTCCCTGTGTCATGACTAACTAGTTCATTTAAACTGATTAAATGTAACATTTGCGACAAATATTATTTAAAGTAATGCATTAAGGTAACCTATATAATAATATCTCTCTGAGATACTTATATTTAAATGTATTTTGTAAAGAAAAGAAAGGCTGTCAATATAGTTACTGGACAAGGAATTGTGCAAACTTAGAGCCTACTTTGTGGGAATGGTGACACCATCATTCTGTATATTGCAGCAGGAAGAAAACACCATGTTTTGTGACATGGCGGGTATTTAATGGAGTGGGGACAGGGAACATCAAGGTTGCTGGGAAAGCTTCTATGTTTGTTTCTCAATAAAGCCAGAGATTTTCTGACTGTATATTCTTCAGTGCAGAAAGACAGGACTCAACCTTCTTGACAGTATACTCTAGACACAATTAGAAGAGAAAGTAGCCTATCACATTTACAAAGTAACCACTTTAAACTTTCAATCCTTTGGTTCTTTTAAAAATAAGATGCCCCTTTGTCAGTACAATAGCATATACTTTTATTTTTAAGCAATGTTAGCTCATTTGCTACTCTAATCTCAATAAAGTAAAAGATGTTATTCATTTTATGAAATCACATTAATGATAAGTACCAGCATATCCAATAAAGCATACAATTACCAGTCCATTAGCTATTTTACTAAAGAAATCTCATTATGACATTTCTTTAGACAACATGACTATTATGGCTTTTTCCTTATGTACTGGAAAATTGTGTCCTAAAAAGTGAGCTTCAAAAAAATCACTTTATTAGGTTTTTTTTTTTTGCATGTACTTCACAGAGACTACCTTAATGATTCTTTTTTATATATTTTATTTAATCATCTTAATTTTGTCTATCAGCAAAAAGCCAGAGTAATGGGGCCAATCAAGCGAGGCTGTTACTGTAATAAAGGAGGGTGAGTAGTGTTTAAGATATTATTCCTTAAAGGCATTTGAATAAGCTATATCTTTGGAGAGGAGCAATTCATAAATAAGTCTAAGGAAATGGAATTAGAGGATGAGAGACATAATGATCAACGTAAAGATGGAAATTTTAATTACTATCATCACTCTACAGAGGTATTAGTAAAGAAGAAAGAACAAGGCCGTGCTTTAGAATCGCTGTCCCCACTTGCCATTCCAGAGTTTTTAAACTGACCACATTTTCTTACATAAAGTTCTATTTCTTTTTGCTTTAATTAGAGCCCTTGGATTCACAAGTGGGTCTCTCTGTAGACATAAACAACTAATAAATCTAATAAATTTATCTTCCTTTTAAAAATTCCTCAGATTCATAAGGACAAAAATCCCATGATCTCTCAGCCTTCTTTCACTATCCCAATCAGTTTATAGTATATGTGTTCCAGAGCCCTGAAGCTGGAGTTACACTGCCTTGCTTTAAATCATGGCCCATTCCCAGATGTACGACCTTGGGCAAGTTACTCACCTCTTTGTGTCTTATTTTGTTCATCTGTAAAATGGGGATAATACTCATTTCTACTCCCTACAGTCATTGAGAGGACTAATTAGTCAGTGTAAACAAAGTGCTAGAACAGTGTCTAGAATATGGTAAGTATGATAAAAATGTTTGTTATTATTACTGTTCTTGAGTTTCTCCAAGTGATTTTTTAAATTATTTTTATTGCAAATAAAAATGACATGTAGACTGGTAAGAAATTTGTACAATAAAGCAATGTGTACAATACAAAGCAAAGCAAGGACTGTTACAGTGTCTGAGACACTTTTCCAGAATGTTTCTGTGTACCCTTTTTTTTAAAAAAAAACAATGGTCCTCATTCTCACAAATGCAAAAAAAAAAAAATGTGGGAGTTAAATTGATGAGCTCATGTAACTACTGGAATGTCTAATATCATTTTAGACCTGGCCGGCTGCTTTCCTTGTAGCGCACCATGGTTCCCATTGGATTCCCTGGAGCACTGCCATATTGTTAACTATTGTATTTATGGATCATTTCCTGGGGGAGCAGGCACTCAACTTCCCCAGTTACCTCAAGTCTCTAAACTGTTCACTAGGGAACAAGGAAAACTATCAGTTCCTTATGTGACATATTTTACGTGAGGAATTATTGAACATCTCCCTATTTTCTGACTGACTAACTGAGAACTTAGAATTCATGAAGCAAAACAGATAGGCTATCTGAAAAAGCTGAATACTGGCTACTTGATACATTTTTATAACTATTTATATCAAGATACGGTGCACGTTTACATTTTAGCTTACTGGATATAGGAGAAAAATTTGAAAAATGAATCTACCCTATGAAATTCCTCACAGGAATATTAGATTTACAATCCTTAAGGAGTCAGACCTATGATGTCTGTCCCATGCATAATCAAAGACAGTATGACCTGTGTTAAACAAATATTGATAAGTGTCTTCATATTTCGTGTTTTATGGGCTGAAAATGAGAGTCGGAAGTAAAGTTCAGGAATCCCTGAGCACCGTCTCTGCTTCCCTCTGTGGATGAGGATAAGACCCGTCTGAAGTAGAATTTGGTTCCAGAATGTAAGAAAAGATAAGCCAACATTTATCAGCATTTTAGTAAGGGGACAGAGCCAAGATTGTTGGTATAAGTTCTTCTAAAAGAGAAAGAAGCCAGGAGTACACGGGGGATCATGGTGAGACCTTGCCTAACCGTGCCAGGCTGCTAACTTCACAGTGGAGTGGGTTCATTTATGGTCTGCCCCAGTCCTGTAGGGAAGATCACAGGGCCCAGGCTTTCCTCTCATTAATCAGTGCTAACACACAATCATCACTTCAACTTGCTAACATGCCCTGTGGGGGAAAAAAGGAATGGAAATACCAATCCATCCTCCCACGTATCCTATAATATTTTAGCACCTTTCTTCTAAGCCCAAACAACTTAAAATTTTTTTTTCAGCATGAAAGCTTTGTTGTTGCCACCTACTACAAAGAAACCATTGTACACAGATTTTCAGTTTCTTTTACTAGAAAAATAACCTGTAAAACAATAGATGTTGCTGTAGAGCTAAAACACAGGAGGAAAAGTAACAAGTTTTCTGAGCCACGAAACTCTGAAACTGATCTGCAAGGGAAATGAGGAATGCTGATTCACCATTTAAATAAAGGCTAGAGTCTATATATTTGGATCAGCTGTGGCTCTTTCGAGGTACATAGGCCATTTTAACGAGTATGTGCAATTTGTAGTTCTAGTCTATTAGGACTGGAGTCTGCGAGAGGAGGAACAGGAAGGAGGATGAGGGAGAAAGAGAAGACAAGGATAAAAACAGTTAGGATAATAAGGACAGCTAATATTAAAGAAGACACTAAGTGCTAGGCCTCTTTCCTGATCCAGCCTAATCCCCACCAAAGTCTATCAGGTTGGCAGTATTGTTATGCACACTTTACCTAAAAGCCAAATAAGGCAAAGCACATTTACATCTCTTCCAGACTCTCCATATACTTTGATGCCATAGAAGGAACAGTCATTTTCTTTCAATGTTTGGGGATTCTGGATTCAGCTCCTTCCACTGTGGAGCTACAGAAATATATCTTGAGATATTAAAGAGGGGAGGATAGTTGAGCACCATCACCTTTTTCTTCCCGCCTAGTTCTCATTTGGTATAGACTTCTGGAGAAACTGCCCCTTCTCTAACCTTAGACCAATAGAATGTTGACACCCACCACTCTCAAGAAACTGCATCTCCCATGTATTGAGTATGCCTGCACAGCATATAGAGATGGCTTATTTGGAAACACAGCTTTTATCTCACAAAGAGGTATTCTGATAATCACTGGCACAGACAGGGTCTTTGATCAGTGTTTGCCGTCAGCCAAGATTTCTATGTGTTAGCCCATTTTTATAAATTTTTGCCTTTAATTCCCTTGCTTCCTCTTTCTCTTTTGAAAGTAGCTCAGAAAAATTTAGAATCAGGAAACAAACTCTGAGTAGCTGCTTGCAAAAGTGGGAATAATCATCCCAAATAATAAATAATCGCAAACACGTTATTCAGACAGAGCTGCAGGGTCAGATGACGGGGACTCCTAACAAGGCCAAGAACTGAACAAATTGCCTCTTGATCTCTCCACTGAGGATAAATTCCTGTAAATCTAAGGAAGCTGAGCGGCTGCTCTTAATCCACCATGTGTGGTGACTAATTTTATTAAGTGAAATACAAGAAAAAGAGATCCTTGCAGTGAAAATAGATGCAGAGATGATTGCCTTGGCCCACGCACCAGGCCCTGTGGCTGTGCAGAGTGAGCAAGCTGATGAGGCTGTTCAGCAGGCTGCACCAGAGCAGACACCCAGGACCAGTGCCAAGCTGCCTCGGGAAGACCTGTGAGCACAGGGCTGCATCCACTCTGAGCATCACCGGCAAAGTGGAAAACAACTGCTGCTCTTGACTTTGAGGTAACCTTGCCCCCAAGTAGATGGTTTGATGGTATTTGGAAAAGTTTACATTTCCTTAATGAAAATAATTAAAAGCCATTATCACCAAATAGGTGAAGCTTACAGTATCAGATGAATCAGTGTTGACTCCTGAGTTGGTTAGAGGTGCAAACTCAGCCTTCTGGAGTGAGGGAGATAAAGAAGGCTGCGTAGAAAAGATGGGGCTTGTTGGTAACCAGACAGGCCTCTTGCCAAAGTATATATTTTCTCCTAAAACAGTGTGCCAGTATCTAGTAAAGCCAATCAAGTATCTAACCTTCATCTGAGTCATTCTACTCCTGCATATCCTAAATATATACACAGGACATTATGAGTGTGTAAATTCGCCTATAGGCATTCATAGGCAAATTTATTTATATTATCAAAACCTAGAAGTAGCTCAAAGAAGTTCTCTAACAGGAAAATGGATAATTAAAATGTGTTACATTCATACAATGAAATATTACACAGTAATAAAAAAGTACTGAACAGTGAACAATGTGAGTGCCTCCCACAGATATTATGCTAATTCAAAAGAAAACAGATGAAAAAGCTTAAAGACTGTATGATTCCATTCGTGTAAAGTTCAAGAACAAGTAAAACTGATAGATGGTGATCGAAAGCAGAACAGTGGTTACTTCCTGTGGTAAGGCATTATCTGGGAAGGATTTATCCCCAAGGAATCCTTTGGGATGCTGAAAGTATTCAATGTCTTGATCTGGGTGATGATTACATGGAAGTACACATTTATAGAACTGCATCTGATTGAACATCTAACATCAGTTTTACTGTATAGTTAACTGTATGCCTTTCACATCTCAATTAAAAAGTTAAAAATAACCCATAAAAGAACAAAACAAATAATACAAAATGAAACAAAAGCTATACCACCAAATAAGATACTTGTGAGCCACAATCTTGATTGCAGAAGATGAATTTATGCTTCCAGTTAATGTTTCTAAAGATCTTCCCATCACAGGTGAAGATTTCATTCATGTTTCCTCTTTCAGGGAAATAATTAAGATCCATTTGGATAGCAAAAAGTTGGTATTTATTTGATATTGATAGTCATTATCATGTTATGCAAATATTTCCTAGTTGTCAACTATTGCCATAATTCATGTGGTCGTCATATTGGCCAGTTTTGCATCACTATAGCAAAATACTTGAGACAGCTAACTCTGTAAAGAGAAAAGGTCTCTGAAACCAAAACTAGAGATTTGATTTCAGAGATCAGGCAGCCCCATTGGTTTGCCCTCTGGTGAAAGCAGTGGATGATGACACATCATGGCAGGAGAGCATATGTGTTGAAGAGTTACACTGCCAAAAAGGAAGTCAACGAGAAGGAAAATGCCCTTCAAGTGCACACCCCCAATAACCAAAGAGCTCCCCTCTGGCCCCACTACTCAGAAGCTCCTCTGCCATCCAACAGCGCCACCTAGAGACCAAGACTTACATCACAGTGTACCCTGGGGGGCACTAGAATCACGCCCATACCATAGCAGTTGTCATTTCATACTTATTTAATTAAATAATTTAATTAATATTCTCTTAACTATTTAACTATTTTTCAGCATTTAGTATGTCTCGAAATTTCCTTTTGTTTCCTTTTCCTTTTCCTTTTCTTTTTTATTTTTAGTACTGGAGAGTGAACCCAGGGGCATTCTACCTCCAAGCTAACCCCCAGAACGTTTTATTTTTTGTTTTGAAACAGAGTCTTACTAAGTTGCTGAGTCTGGCTTCAAACCTGTGACCCTCCTGTCTCTGCCGACCAAGTCCTGGGATTATAGGCATGCGCCACCATGCCTGGCCTCCAATTTTTCATTAAAAGTAAATGGACTGTCTTGTTTTTCTCTTAGCTTATTTCTTGAGTATATTCCTTGCAAGGGATTCTCACAGCCTGTTTTAATGCTATATTACTTCTGGAGGTCTAGCTTTATTTGTTACATATTCACCAACATGGGTTTTTAAAAAATCATTTCAGTAAAATGTCTTTAAAGTTATTTAGAGGAGCTTTACTTTTTACTGGATTGGAGGCTGATTTCCCAACATTACATAACTTTGTATTTCTCCATTTGTATATTATTTTTGTTCATGTATAAAATAGAATCTATATGATGACATGATGACCATATATATTTATCTCAGTTTTGTTTTAACAGTGAAAATTGACCAGTTATGTGTTTTTTCATTCTGCTATTTGTATTTTACTGTATTTTTCCTTGTAAAAAGTTATTTTTACATGTTCACATATAACCATTTTGTCTCTAATATCCTTCATTTCTTAAATGGCCCTGGGATTCTTTCTTTTCTTCATCATTTAAATATGCTACTTTATATTCTATATTAAAAATGAATTGCATGTTTTCTGAGACATTATTTATTGCAGTGCAAAAATATGAAATATGAATTCAAATGAATTACTCTCCATATGAATGTTCAACTGTAACGAAAAACTATGGAATATTACCCACTGATATTATTTTTGCTGAAATGCTCATAAAAGCATAAATATATTTTAAAATCTAAATTCTTATTCCATTGACTATTTCCTCCTTGTTTTTAAAGTTCAACACTATGGGAAGTTCTATTTCAATCGTAAAACATTTTGCAAAATTAATAAGGAAGTCTTTCATCAGTCATTTCTGTGTGGCTGTATCTGTCTATATTTGTCTATCTATCTATCTATCTAACTATCATCTATCTGTCTATCTATCTATCTATCTATCTATCATCTTCTTTGTTCTTCTCACCTGCTTTTGTATTTATATATTAATATTTTGGAAATAAAGGTAAAAGTGTTTAAATGTAAAATTTTTAAGGACATCTCTTGTAATCTGCAATTGGTATTTCATTGAATTATTAATTAAAAGCAGTGTAGCTTAGTATATCAAATATTCCCAATTAGAATGTGTTTGTATTTCTATTTTTCTCAGTGAGAATGAATTATTTCTTTCAGTCTGTTTCCAAAGACTTTACCCATATTTCCGTGATGTGATGGCATTTATTTCATTTTTCATTGTAGTAGTTACTACTTTGCATACCTCTCTCCTTCAATAAGAGATTATTTCCTGGAAGATATGGAATTTAGCTCATTTCTCTGACTTTTCTCAACTTATTGTATTGTCCCTGGCACAAATTATGTGAAAATAGATGTTGATTCATTTTTCACTAAAATTATTGCTATCTTCTGATCACTTGGAACTACCTTGGGTTCACCAACATTGTGCACTACCAAAATCAACGTGCTCCCTTTTTGCCTTTGTTTTTCCTGGTTGACACAGAGGACAAAAGTAGAGATAAAATCTCTCACAATATCCTATAGACAAAGGTATCAAAAAGAAACAAGTTCAAATTCTGATTCTGTACTCTAAATTTGGACAAATTTACTTAAGTGCTTTAAGTCCAGCTTCCCCATTGGTAAAACAGGAATACTTCCTTCATAAGTATTATCTAGGCATTAATATCCACTGAATAAATATTAGCTTTGTTTCCTTCCTTAATACATTGAGAGACATAAAAAACATGTTGGTTCTATATTTTAGTGTATAATTTATTAAATGTGCTACTTATAGAAATTATAGATGTATGCAATCCATTGATAAAATTACCTTTTTTTCTTACAAGACTACAGACTTTCTGATGGCAGGAAAATGCTTAATTTGCTCTCACATAATAATTGTTTAGCATATTTCTTTTTTTTTTGTGGTACCGGGGATTGAACCCAGGGGCGTTCTACCTCTGAGCTACACCCCCGGCCCTTTTTTTTTTTATACTTTATTTTGAAACCAGGTCTCACGAAGTTGCAGAGGGCCTCACTAAGTAGAGAGAGAGAGAGAGAGAGAGAGAGAGAGAGAGAGAGAGAGAGAGGGAGAAAGAGAGAGAGAGAGAGAGAGAGAGAGAGAGAGAGAGAGAGAGCTGAGGCTGGCCGCCAACCTGGATCCTCTGGTCTCCGCCTCCCAAACTACTGGGATTACAAGCATGCGCCACCACATCCGGCAGCATATTTCTTTTCTTAAGATTTTTAATTAAATTTTGCTGAAGGAATAAATGATGTTAAATCTTAACAATAATGAAGCTTCCCAGAAACAAAAAAGGATGAATCTAAACTGACAATATCAAGTTTAATTAAACAAAATCTATGTGTTTTAATATAGTTTTTAGAGCAGAGAGGATTCTAGGAGATTATAGATCCACTGAGATAATATACTATACTAGTCAGGCTACATAGGAAATATGTCATTCAATTTTTGGCACCATATTTTAAGAAGACTATTGAAGTAAAATAAATAGCATTATAAGAGAAAAGAACTTTTGGGTGGTTCACTTCAATATATTTCATGCAAGAAATTGCGGAGGAATGGGTAAATTTGTGGTAGAAAGAGAAGATATTATAAAAGAGTTCATGGGAACAACCACAACTGAAGGTTTTCAAAAAGTAGTCTAGAATATTCAAATGCTTGAGAATGGCATATGGTACACTAAGGAGTTTGGTTTTTATTTTGTAGGCAATGATGGAGAACTAAAAACTATAAAAAAGGAGTTATTTCTTTGGTTCTCAGGTTCCTCATATGTAAATGTAAGGGGTGAGTTCTTCATCTTTTCAAAGAGCTTTCCTGCCCATTGTGGTGGTCCATACCTGTAATCTCAGTACTTGGGAGGCTAAGACAGGAGGATCACAGGTTTGAGGCCAGCCTCAGCAACTTAGTGAGACCCTCTTTTTAAAAAAGGAGATTTCCTAGTTCTAAAATGCTATTAATCTAGATTTTTAAAGTCCATGGGGGTACAGTGGCGGGTTTTGAAAATGGAAATTCTAACTACTAAATTTCCTTCTCATGAAAACTAATGAATCTGCAAAGGAGGATGGGGTAGAGATAGACAGAAGCAAAGACTTGGTTAGCACATTATAGAAAAAGCTAGGCATGGTCTAGCTAAAGTAGTAGTAGTAGAAACAGAGATGGATAAATGAAAGGGTGATATTAAAGGTAGAAATATTGAGTATTCAACTGATTTGATGTGAAGAATGAAGAGAAAACAGTGACGATGACTTCAAATCACATGAGCAACCTGTAAGCTCCTGGAGGGTGAGAGCTGTGTCTTTTCATCTTCTTATTCTCAGAAGCAAATAGAACAACAAGGCACACTGCAGGTGCCCAGTGACTGTTTACTACTAAAGGATGTATTGAGAAAAGGGCATTTGCAATGTTAAACTGCCTGCCCAGACCTGGGTATGGTTATAGAGTGAAGGGAGAATTTCAATTGTGCAAGTGGTAATATCAAAACATGTTCAAATCTAAGATGTTACGTTGGTAGAGTGATGGGAAATTGTTTTTCTTCCTTTTCAAAGGCTCTCAATTAGGGCAACTTATATGTAAGGCAGTAATTTTGCCATCAATAAAGTCTTATAAAGCAAGAAAAGCAATAAAATGTTTTTCTAAAATAAGTAGAAAATGGGCTTCTTTTTAAAAATGAAGCCACAGCAGTGGAATGCAGCAATTGTTTTTGAACTTGGGCAAATACAGCAACCCTTAAATAATAGAGTTGCTGCCACATTTTAGAGTGAGGGAACATTGCATTATGCTCTGGGAATCTAAGTTTTATCAAGTTCTTATGAACAATTTAGTAGTTTTCACTCAAAATATTTCATCATCCACAAGGAAATCTGTTAAAACCAGTGAAGAGGAAGTTCTGTGGTTAAACTTTCGTATTATTTTGTTATACTTCAAGTAATATTTCATAGCAATCACTGGGGTTCAAAAAGTGAATATTTCAGGGAAAAATAAGACAGTGGAATCAGTGTATTCTTTAAGAGTAGGTTCATGATGTTAAATGCAACTTCTTGACTGGCCAGTGTACTCCTATCAATTTCTATAAGTTATAAATATGCAACAAACACACTATTTATATAATTTTAACACCAGGGTTTTAAAGCCGGGCGTGGTGGCGCACGCTTGTAATCCCAGTACTTTGGGAGGCAGAGATCGGAGGATCCGGGTTCACAGCCAGCCTCAGCTCTCTCGCTCTCTCTCTCTCTTTCTCTCTCCTTAGTGAGGCCCTCCGCAACTTCGTGAGACCCGGTTTCAAAATAAAGTATAAAAAAATAGGGCCGGGGGCGTAGCGCGGAGGTAGAATGCCCCTGCATTCAATCCCCGGTACCACAAAAAAAAAAAGAAATGCATTAAAAACACCATAAAATATAGTTAGTATGTAATTTGTAAAATTTACTACATATCAGATTCTACCTTTTAGTTTTTCCAAAATTTTTCCTTTTCTATTATTATTATTACTACTATTGCAGTGATGGGGATCGAACCCAGGGACTTGTGCATGCTTGGCAAGAACTCTACAACTAAGCTAAACCCACACTTACAAGAATCATGTACTTAGAAATTGATAAATTAGTACATTCTAGTGATGGGAACTGACAGAAATGGAAATTACAGCATAATTTGGTCAGTTGGCATTTTCATATATAATGACTGAAAGTTCTAAGAGCTTAGAATAGGAGCAGCTAATCAAATAATAAGAAAGTACTTTATTGAGAGGTTACAAAGAATTTGTTCAAAAATTAGAATTGTAACAGGGGCTGGATATGAGGATGAAGTTGGAGACATTCAATGCTGACAGTACTAAGTGCTTTATAAAGAGTGGGAGAGATTGAACCTAAAGAGAGACTGGCAAGAGGGGGGAGGGGGAGGGGAGGGGGAGGGGAGGGGGAGAGGGAGGGGGAGAGGGACAAAGAGAACACAAATGAACCAGGGTTATAAAATCACAACAAAGTTTATTTTGTTGTTATGCCCTTGGCTGGTTTTTGTATCAGGGTAAAGCTGGCCTGTAGAATGAGTTTGGAAGGTTTCCCTCCTCTTTCATTTTTTGGAGTAGTCTGTAAAGACCTGTATTCATTTTTTAAATTCTTGGTAGAATTCAGCAGTGACACCTGAGTTGAAACCTGAGATGCATTCAGGGCATCCAGATGAAGATGTGTATAGTCAAGTTTGCGATTCACCTGATAGATCTGGGTTTTAAGCAGTGATTCTCCATGTCACAAAGGTGGGTATTCATGGATGAACCAAATGAGAAGAAGGTTGTATGGAAACCTGGAGAAGATGAAAATTTGAAGAATTGTTAAGAGGATGAGGAAAAGACAAAGAAATGAAAGAGGAATGTCTACCTCAAAATGATGAAAATGCATAAAAACATATATATATATTATGCCTAATAGAATGAAAATTAAAAGGAGCTTTCTAGATTTGGCAAGTAGGAGTCACTGGTGATCTCAGTGAAACAAAGTATCAGAAGGCTGTTTTACCACCTTTGAAGACCAAGGCAATAAGGAGTGAAGAAAGTGGTCTAGTTGAGGGGTTTTTAGAATTGAATGCTTGTTAAAAGCACTAGGAGAGACAATTCTGATGTTCCTATGAGAGGTGAGAGAAGAGTTTAATAGTATGGACAAAACTGAAGTTCAATCTCTAATTTGTAGCTTGCTTCCTCCATTTGGTGATGAGAAGAATACCTACTACTTTATAGGCAATCATTGTAAAGAATTAAATATTCTACAAAAAGAACTTAAAGATTTTTGGATCTGATATTTAAAAATACAATGAACTAACTATAATTATGAGCATCACCAATTTGTTGCCATGGAAAACTTTTACTGGAACCCTAATGGAGTTGCCCATGCCAAAACTGTATAGGTAATCATAATTTTCCTCATTATGCCGGTGTCCAGAAATGAAAGACTAACAGTAGGCTGTGTAGTGGTCACGGGTACGCACTGTAATGTTCCCCATCCATGGTTTAAGCACAGTTCATGTATTCAAAGGCTCACAATATTTCTTTTGTCAACATGAAAAACTAATCCAATTGCCAAAATCACTGGATTTGTCTGTCCCCAGGGTTTATATGATCTAGAAAAGTGTTCTGTTGCTTTGTGCTGCCCAATAATAATAATAATAATGATAATAATAATAATAATAAAACCCACCATACAATGGACTAATTTTTACTGTCATCCTGTAAATTTTGATTTCTTTCTAAAAACATTTATAGCAGTAAGGAAGTGATTTATCTTCATAGAGGCAGAACATTTCCAGCTTTGAGTGACTGAGTCATAAATTGCTAGACCATTGACAACTATACCATAGCTGGTAATTATCTTTTCAATCGCCTCATTTTACAGATGAAGGAACTACAGCCCAAAGAAGTCAAATGACTAACACAAGTATTACTGGGATATGAGTTAAACATATGACATCTCTATTTGTTGGCAACCATGATTCTCTTGAAATGGCTAATTTATTTGAAACTTCTCTTATGCATAAATCAATTTTCCTAAACATCATGCACTATTGCTTTAATACAAAAGGCCTTAATTATTTGTAAGTTGATATGATTCTTCTAATAGCTTTGGAAGCCTCAACAATGCCAGTGTGGCTTGAGGAAGAAACAAGGGATCGGGGCTCAGGAACTTTTGCTTGTGGTCCAGAATTCTGATTTTCATCCCTAGCCTGTTTTCTTACTATATAGATGGAGCTGAAAGGTATGGAAGGCCTGAAATCCTTCTTATTTATAACTCTAGGTCTGGGGGAATATCTGTGTGACAAGAATCTCAGATGAGGGTCTAATATGTGAAATTGACCGACCTCTTGACTGCCTCCCATTGGACATTCAGAAGGAGTTCCCAAATCAATGAAGGCCCAACTCCATTTAATGGACATTCATTTGAGGGTCTTGTCTAGCCTTCATCTCACAAATGCCCAAGATGGGTTCCCCTGGAAGTTTATTCTTTGAAAAAGCAATTAGTGAATACTTACAGTACTCTAGGCACTGTTTTTAGACACTGGCATGTCTAAACAATGAGATAGAAACTTTTCCTCATGGAGTTATGTATAGTAGGATAAAGACTCATGAGATGAAGTCATCAGTAAGCTCGACATTGACATTAGGCATTAGTATTCATGCCTTCATGGTCTTGGCCCATGGAACCATACCTCTGGAGAGCTTTCTCCAAAGTGTGCTCTGCTTGGACTAGAACTGAATCTATGTCTTCCTTGTCCCTGGAAGTTCTGTCCTTTCAAGGACAGAACTTCTGTCTTCTCTCTTCTTGCTGCTGTATCTACCCAAATCCCCCTCTCAATTGAAATGCTTAGAGGCCGTTATCATCTCTGTGTTTGAATTTGAGTGGTCTTTTTATTACCTTGTAGATATAATCACGGCACTGTTCTCCCAGCTACCAATTTGGGAAGATCCGGTGGGCATCCCTCCAAGCTGTAATCGTCTCTCTGCTAGGTACTTCCTACTTCAAGACTCAACTTCCTCCCATCCAGCCATTAACCCTCCCCATTGCCACACACTCACATAATTCATTGGTAACACCTTCTCTCTCTTAGCTAGCCTCAAGTCTTTGGGGGAAATGAAAAGTAATTCTTTAACAAAATGTTAGGATTTTCCTTAATTTTTATGGCAATCAACAATATATTTCCTATAAGATTAGTCTTTATTATATTGGCAGTAATTTATCTTGCCAAAATGTTACCTATAAAAGCTAGTACAATGCAGTTAAGTATCCCCTGTAGAAAGATTTTATTAGCTTTCTCTTGCTCTTGTAACAAATTACCACAAATTTTGTGGCTTAAAACAATAGAAATACATTTTTTCATAGTTTGAGAAGACAGAGTCCCCAAATCAAGATGTTGGCAGGGCTTCTATCCTGCAGAGACACAAGTGGAAAATCCATACCTTGTATCTTCCAGTTTCTGGTGGCCTCTGAAATTGAGCATTCCTTAAATTGTTGGGTGTGCGCGCGCGCGCGCGCGCGCGCGCGTGTGTGTGTGTGTGTGTGTGAAAACTCCTTTTTCTATGAATACATGTGATTGCATTTTGAGCCCACTTAAACAATCCAGGATAAATTTCTCTCAAGATCCCTAACTTAGTCACAGTATTTATAATATATGGTAATATTTACTCTATTGTCACATAAAATAATATTCATAGGTATAGGTTCTGGGGACAAGGAATGACCATGTCTTTAAGGAAACATTATTTTCAGCCTACCATACTACTAAAGGTCCATTTTTTACTTGGATATACTATTTAAAAAACAAACAAAGCTGGGGATCAATAGAGAATTGTATGACACTTGGATGCCACACAAATAATTCAATAAGCAGTATTTTTAATGCATGTGGAATAGTCAGGGCTGAGAAAGCATCGCTTCTTTTTCTTTCCCTTTTCCCTCTTCACACCTTGTGGTGTTCCTATTAAATAAATCATAAAAGGATGGAATGAGAGTTAGAGTTTTGTAACACTTCAAATAATTTAGCTCATTTAATTTTCCAAGAAGCCATTTGAACTAGAGTTTAACATAGTGATTAAGATCTAGGGCTTTGAAGTCAGGCCAACTAGATTCAAATCCTGATCCCATCATTTACAAGCCACACAAAAACTGTCTCACTTCTCTCTCAGTTTCCTCATCTATAGCAGTGGACATAAGAATGCCCATGGCACCAGCAAGGTGCTTGGTACATAACAGGAACCTTATCAATTGTGGCTGTTTGTACTATATCCACTTGGAGAAGAGATTAGGCTCACTTGAGGGGTTAAGTAATTTATCCAATCTCACATACTATCTACCTTAAAGCCTTTGCTCTGTCTACTTTATTATTCTAGAAGAATCTCATTATGGTTTTACCTCACTGATAAAGTATTTCTGTAGGCTGTAATCCAAGGACAGAAATAACATATATTTTGCTATATTACAGAGTGATATAAATATCTCTATCCTAAGATAATTCCCATTTAAAAACACAAACTATCAGACAATTGATCCTGAGTTAAATATTTATTAATATGCTTTCCTTATATATAATATGTTGGAGTACATCAAGTTCTCTTCAGGTCTTTTTCATCTCCTTAATACTTCCTCAGTGCTCTTCCACAGCACATTATGGGCATGTATACCCATGCTCTTAAAAAGAATGTTCTAGTGTGTTCTTCACTTGGGCCAGACTTAGGAAATAAATCCAAACTGATGATATAGAAGGCACAGAAGTTGTAGAGTGTGTTTGTTATATTCCATTTGCCCCTGAAGATTCACTTGGCATACTCTACCCACTCTCTTCTGTGCCCCAGGATGCTCTCTTGCCTGGATTGTACCAAAGGGCTCCCATACCCTCTTGGCTTTCTTTGGGATCTGATTAATAAAAGCAGCAGAAGGAGATTGGAGGTTGGGAAGACAATGAATTTGGGATATTTATCACTCAGATTCTTTCCTCAGGGGCTTCTCATTGATGGTGTCATGTGGCTTTCTTTCTTTATTTTATTTTATTTTTTTTGCGGTACCGGGGATTGAACGCAGGGGCGTTCTACCTCCGCGCTATGCCCCCGGCCCTAGTTTTTATACTTTATTTTGAAACCGGGTCTCACGAAGTTGCGGAGGGCCTCACTAAGGAGAAAGAGATAGAGAGAGAGAGAGAGCGCACCCGCACTGAGGCTGGCCACGAACCCGGATCCTCCGGTCTCCGCCTCCCAAAGTACTGGGAGTACAAGCATGCGCCACCACGCCCAGCATTCATGTGGCTTTCTTACAGAGCTACTCTTTCGCTTACTTCATTCTTCATGTTTAAGGATCCCCACTATTATTAGTCCCAGGTAATAAACCATTTATTTGCATGTTAGTTTCCCTAAACTTTGCCTCATGCTTGTAGAGTCCAACAGTTAACCTACTTTGGATGTAACATCTGTTTCTAATCCTGGTTGACAGAGGAAGTTTGAATAGCATTTAGATATCGGCAGCCTCAGAGGGATTTGCAAATGACTTCTAGACTTGGAGAAAGATCCCTTGAATCTTGGTGTTTCCTGGCCTGAAATGCATGTTCAAGAAAAACATAAGCTTAGCCCTAATTCCAAATCTGAAAAAAAGTTATTGTGTTTGAGGTGAAAGGAAAAACGTTATCACCATTAAAACATAATTTTGGGGGAAATCTGTAGAAATATTTCTATATCTACTTTTTAATTAAATATCTGATACTGCTACCTTATTTGAGAATGTGGATTAAATTTCTTCCAGGTATTACAGTACAATTGTTAGGGAGAAAGAAGCTTGTACTAATGTCCATGGTTTGATTCCAGCTCCATCACTTATTGGTTTCATAATCTGGGATATTATTTAACTTTAATAAAATAGTACTTATATTTTCTATAGTAATAAAGGGATCAATCAATGTTGTAATGTGTCCTGTGGTGTATGGCACAGATCTTCCTTTAGCACCAAAAGATTCATTTGTCAGGTCCCTTTCCAACAATTGCTCTTCAGTGAAGTTTGCTGCCTTGCCCAAGGTTATACATCCTCACCAGGAGCACTAATTCTTGCTCAATGCCATGGGAAGATACAAAGTCAACCTTGAAAGGCCATATAAATCCAGATCTTCCTGCAGATTTAGCCCCTGTTGTCAGTGCTCCAAAGTTCAACTTCTCCTGTGTAGTGATATTTTGTGATAATTATGTTAATCAACAACAAACAGCAAGCACTTGGAAACTTTGGTAATTCATACACCTTTCAAAGTTTGAGTGATAGATGTAGAAGACCCAAGGAGCTACCACATCAGTGGAGTGTTAAGTAACTATCAGTTTAGAATGCAAGGACATCCTATCCAAAGTTAAAAGATTATTCTATCTTGTATTTTTCATCATTGAGAAAGGAGAATAATACCTGTAGGTGGCTTGTTTTTTCTTTATTTGATTTTTTTTTGCATTCTGGAGGTAGCATGTTTCACATACCTGAGACACATGATCACTTTCTTCTTTCTGGTCTCTCTATTTTGGAATCAAAATATCTATCTTATGTCTGTGTCAGCACTGCCTTTTAGAATGACATAACTTGTTTGATTTTACAATTTCCAGATTTTTAACTCAGGATAAATCCTACCCCAATTCTCATCCATACTTGATTTTAATGTCATTTAGATGAGATTCAAGACTTAATATTGATGCTGGAATAGGTTATGAATTTCAGACTGTGGGGATAGAGGTTAATATATTTTTGCTTGTAAGAAGGATGTGAATTTTGGGGGTCCACAGGGTGGGGACTGAACTGTGTTTCCTCCAAACTCAAATGTTTTAGTTATAACCTCCAGTACTTCCTGTGTTTGAAGATAGGGTCTTTATAACTGTAATTAAGTGAAAATTAAATTATAAGGTGGGCCCTAATCCAATCCAACTGGTGCCATAGGACATACACAGAGTAATACCAGGAATACATATGCACAAAGGGATGAGACCTACGCACAGAGCGAAGAGGCAACAAGAGGGCCCCCAGCAAGACTTCAGGAGAAAGCAAACCTGATGATAGTTTGATCTTGGAGTTTGAGTCTACAGAACTGTGAGAAAATATTTTTCATTTGTTTAAGCCATGCGCTGTATGGTATTTTGTTATAGCATCCTTAGCAAACTAAAACATCTCCTTCCTCCATCCAATTACTGGTATGCATGGAAGTAAAAAAGTGAGCCCTATTGGTTTAACTTGGGATCCTCTCAGCTCTACAACTCCATGTAAGGATCAGTTAATCCTTCTGTTATAATGCCATTGTGGCTGATTCTGTCTAACCCTGCCTCTTTCACTCTGATATAAATATTCCTGATGGTACCTCCGTAAACTTCCTGCCTGTAAACATCCATCTTAGAGTTTCCTTCCTGAAGACAAGACTTAAGAGCCATGTTAACTGTATGAAAGATTACATGGAACATAGTAAACATTTCATAAATGTAAACATTTGATCTCTGTGTTATTTGTACCTCTAGTATTCCAGACCTTTGCATGTATGGGTGTTTTATTATTTGTTTGATGAATGAAGACATTTCTGCATGAATGAATGAATGAATGAATATTGCACTAATTCTGTCTTCCCAAATGACATATAATGAGTGAAACTGCAGAGCAGATTTAGCTCGATCATGAAATTATGGAGAGGAACAGAGAGGGGAGATGGCAGCTGTGGCATCCCTCTCAAATCCTTGATGTTGAATAGTGTGTAATGTTGCATGAACTTGCATAATCTCCCCTTTCTCGTATATGCATTTCAATTGCAAAATGAAGTGAACTTAAGGTATATTGAAGTAATGAGTTAATATTTTCATGGTAATCGTGATTATTACTATTTCATTCTACTTTCTTAGTGTCTCAGCTCTACTCTCTTCTAGTTGCATGGTTTAACTATTAGTATTGACTTTGCAACTACTGTTTCTTTGCTGGAACCTTCTTCCCTCCAGAATTGCCATGTTTTGCTTCCTCTCTCATCTCCACTAGGTCTTTACTCATGTGTTTCCTTCTTAAGCATCCATTAATTCATGTCCTACTTTAAAATACAACACTCACCATCCGGTACTGCATATTCACTAGTTTTTCTCCATAGAACCTATTTTAATATGACAAGACCACATATTTCACTTATTTTTTATTGTCTATTTTCCCACTGTGGAAATGTAAGCTCTCGAGAGCAGAGATTTATTTTGATTTGCTCCTCATTATATTCATAGTACTTGGTACTAGATTTAACTGCAGGTGTTTAATAAATAATTTAGAGTGGGTGGAGACAATCCCAGCATTTCTGTACACCCCTGGACTGTAAGAGTAGACCTAGTAATGATGAGGTGAAATTCTCACAAAGTAGAGTGGCATGGGGATTTGAAATGAAATTTATCCCAATTTAAAGAAAATTAAAAGTTGAATATTTTTGGATGATCAATAATCATGTTGTTTACTCATAACCACTACATAAGAATTTACTTTAAGAAAGTTTTGTGGGATGATAAAACAGGTAAGTTTTGTATGAACTACTAATTTGTACTGAAAGAGAGTGTAGTGTCAACAGAGCTCATCAGAATTTAAAATGATAATAATAACAACCATATAAATGGAATAAATTTCTTATTGTGTATCATTTCAAAGGAGGTATTTTCACCTTCATTTCACATAAATTGTATTTTACTGAGATTATTTAACCTTCTAGAATTAGCATAGAATTATTAATTTTGTGTTTGAGACAGCTGGAATTTCTGAAATTTATTTATCTACCTACCCATTCTTCAATCTTGTATCAATAGAAGAGAAAAGAGATACCTGCAATTTTAACACTTGCAAAGAAAAATAGAACAAATCTCTTCCATTGTGAGTTATTAAATAACAGAATTAATTCCACCCCACCTTCAATACCAACCAAAGCAAGAAAAACTTCTACAGTGCTTGTTAAACTTTTAAAGCTGTACAAATTCACCTAAAATTTGATGAATGCTGCAAATGAAATCTTTACCTCTCAAAATGCACATCCCTGCACAGTTCTGTGTACAATTTTAGAGGCATGATTCTGGAAACCTCTAGGAGTCCATTTGAGAAGCTCCACTCAAAATACAAAAAGATAAACATCCCATGTTACTGTCAAAAATAAAATGCATGGAAAAGCCAAGGATAAGGTTATATTCAGTCTATTACAACAAGGAGAACATTCACTAATGAGAGATGTATCAAGGAACAGGAGATGAGGCTCAGGTTTCATATGGTGACAAAGACTCTCCTGAGAGCTCTCTTATTGATCAGGACTTGTCTTTGGCCTTCTGTGCTCATCCTTGTAGAGTCCATATTAGCAAGACTCCCACTAAAGAAGTCTACCCAGGGTACCTTCCACCCCTAACAGCTGATCATTCTTGATACCTGAACAAGTTCCTTATCTTCACTTTTGGTGCGTAAGTCCTTGACCTGCTTTTATGAAGAATCATATTAGGCCAGTTTAGCAATGATCCTCCTACCTCTGAAGTCTCCTCTTAGTAATTTTATATCCATTAAGCTCCTCACTCTTCTCCTTGGCTATAAATTCCCATTTTTCCTTGTATTTGAAGTTGAGCTCCATCTTTTTTCCTCTACTGTATAGAGTTGAACTTTGATGCAATAATTTTGAATAAAGTCTCCCTTACTATTTTAACAAATGTCAGAATATTTTTGACAATATACAGGTAAACTAGGAAGTCATCTGGGGTCTTTTGGGAATCACAATGAATGAACATTCACTGAGTCTTACTTGAATCTTAAGGGAAAGGGTTCTTTGTTGTTGGACACTTTGGAAATGAAATGGGGGGGGTGATTTCTTAACCTCTATTGTATTCTGTGAATACAGGAATCAAAGTTCAACATTATTAAGTCATAAAATCTAATTCTTGCCATGAGAATTCAATTTTAAGTAGTACTGAGTTTCAGAGATTTAAAAAGATAATATCTTATCTTTGAACAGATTATGTGAATATTAAACAAAAATATCATATCTTCTCAAAACTAAATTGATAAGGATTAGAGAAGACTTATAATAAGTTTGTTATGGTTTAGGCGATTACTTCTAGCTTTTGTAAAAGAGAGATTCCTCAGCTCTTTATTATCTAGAATTTTCCAGTCTGTCTTTCTCTGTAAGAAATGACTTCCTAGTGTCATGCTATATATATATAGAATATTTTTTAAAGAAAGGAACCCATAATCTTGAGACACTAGAATTCTAGCATCTCAAACCGGTCATTTTTCACAACACAAAGAGCCCTGATTTCCATAGGCTACAAGTCTGATCTTAAATGTCCCTGAACCATGTCCTCACTGTTTTGTAATTCCATTGATAGCCTTTTCTTTATGTGAAATAGGTATAATTAAGCCAGGTGTGGTGGCGCACGCTTGTAATCCCAGTACTTGGGAGACTAAGACAGGAGGATTACAGGTTCGCGGCCAGCCTCAGCTACTTAGTGAGGCCCTCTGCAACTTAGTGAGACCCTGCTTCAAAATAAAGAATAAAAAAATATAGGGCTGCGGGTGTAGCTTGGAGGTAGAATGCCCCTGGGTTCAATCCCTAGTACCGCAAAAAAATATGTATAATAGCACAACAATCTTTAGTACTAGTTATAATTGTCAGGCTTACTATACAAAGTAGGAAATGTCAAAATAAAGAAAATATATTAAATAGTACAATAAGTAAGACCTCAAAATATCAGTTCATTATTATGTTACATATATATTTATGTACATATTTTATCTCTCTAGGTCTCTTACCTACACTTTATACTCCTTTTCTGGAAAGGATATATTAGAACTTTCCACCTTCATCTTTTATTGCATATATATACACATATACTATATATTATATATATATATATATATATATATATATATATGACAAATGAAAAATATTAGTGTAGACACTGCTGGAAATCCTACAGTAAAATAAGACAGTTTTAGTTCTCATGATTAACATTCTAACTGGAGTGAAAAAGAGTTAAGGAAATTAAAAAAGAAAAAAATGCATGTCAGAAAGACTTGGGGTACTGTTGTTTATGAAAAAAACAATAAAAAATCAGACAAGATAAAAAGGTGCTGCTGTTGCTGCAGCAATACTCCCAGGAGGTGACATCAAGGGTAAGCCATTGCCTCAGGAATATTGCTCTTCTTTGCTGGACTATGGGAGACCTGAGAAATTACACTTTTAAGGTGAGCCCGGGTGGCAAGATGTCATTTAATTTCTTCCTTGAGCACTCATGCTACTAAGAATCTAGAAGAAGCAACAATTCTATTATGAAACACAACTGAGAAGTGATTTTTTTTTAAGATTAGAAGGATGCTTGCTTGCAAATAAACTGCAGAGTTCTTTGAAGTATACAATTTTTAAAAAGTTTATTAAAAGTACAGACTTGAGGAATATAGAGGTTATATAGTTATCATTTTGTAACAAATTGCCCCAATATTTTGTGGCATCAAAAAATATACACACACAACTGTTTGCTCACAATCAGTTGTTCATTCATTTGGAGTGACCTCAGGGCAGTTTTCTAATTGAGTTGCTTGGAGTCACTTATATGGCTGCTGCCGTCTTGTGACTTCACTGTGACTGGATTATCTGCAGTGGCCTCATTAGCATGTCTTATGGTTGATGCTGGCTGCTGGATGGGTCCTGCATCTCTAGTCCAATGGCCCTGGCTTCTTCACATAGTGGCAGAATTCTGAGTTCAAAGTCTAATGTGAAAGTGCTTTTCAATCCCTTAACTGCTTGATTCATATCAACCAATGTCCTATCAGCCAAAGCAAGTCACGTGACCAAAGCCAGCACTGGTGTGAGAGATTACACAAAGATATAGAACCAGGCAAGCAGTACTTATGGGGGACCATTACTGTAACAATAAACCACAGAAGCACATACAGTCAACCCTCATTATTCACTGATTCCATATTTGTGAATTTGCCTACTTGCTAAAATTTATTTATAATCCCCCAAATCGAAACTCAATGTTTTTGAGCTTAGTCACAGATATGTGCAATGCTGAGAAAACTATGAGTTGCCTGACACACGTTCCAGCTGAGGCTGAACAAGTTGATGCTCTGCCTTCTTGTTTCAGTTCATACTGTAAACAACAGTATTTATGCAGCATATTGATGACTTATTAAATACTTTTCATTGGCAATTTAGCTATTGAATCTGGTCCCCAAGCATAGTGCTCGAGTGCTGGTCAGTGCTCCTGAGCACAAGAAGGCTGTAGTCCTCTGTATAGATAAAATATGTGTTTTAGAGCTACTTAGTGAGGCCTTCGCAACTTAGTGAGACCCTGTTTCAAAATAAAAGAATAAAAAATAGGGGCTGAAGGTGTAGCTTGGAGGTAGAATGCCCCTGAGCTCAATCCCCAGTACCACAAAATATATGTGCGTGTGTGTGTGTGTGTGTATGTGTGTGTGTTAGATAAGCTTCATCCAGACATGAGTTACAGTACTATTGACTATGCGTTCAATGTTAATAAATCAAAATAAATATTAAATAAAATTTCTGTAAGCAGAATCACACGTAAAACAAGGCTATGTATTGATTGGTTGATGAAAATGCAACCAGAGGCTCATGAGAATTTAACCCTATATTTCTTCTAGGAGCACTTTTTCTGTATCTGCTAATTTAGTGTTTGTGGTGACTTTGTACATAATTACCATGGATAATGAGAATTTACTGAATACTTTCCTGTCTAGTGTACTTTTAGAGCAGTAGTCCTATATTATTTCTAGGAAAGGTTAAAGAAAATTGTAAACCACTCCTGATAAATTAAGCAATAAAGGAAAAATTGAGTGTCAAGCCTGATGAACTGAATTAGTCTAATAACAATTTGCTTTGATCAATATTTATTAGTTATTTATATAATTGGGCAAGGCAATGTCACTCGTAGGTGCTAGGATTGGGGATAAAAATGTGAACACTTGATTGAATTCTAATGAAGCTCAGAGAATGTAGTAAGTGAAATAAGGCAGAGGGAAATAGGATTTGGAATAGAGGAGAGATTTTCCCAAAGTGTAAAGGAAGATCAGTAATTAGAAATACATTTGACTGGTGAAATCAGTGCAGCTTTTGTAGAAGAGATGATAGTGAAGTGTGGTTGGTGTTTTGATAGATAATTATAAGGGTAAATGATATGTTGTTTGTAAGAATCATGAGCAAAAGCTACATTAGAGAGGGGAGGGAAGGAAGTTTGGGGCATTTGGGAGGAGGCTGGATCAGAAAGGTCTAGTGTGGTAGTGAAATCAAAGGTGGTAATAGCTACCATTTACTGAGCGTTTCACACCACTTTTGAGGCTATGATGCAAAGATAAACTGATGATTTCTGAATAAAGACAATCTAATCAGAGCCATGCCTTGATTAAAACTTCTCTTTGGCAGACTTAACTGAAGAGAAGAAACTACAAGAGGGACTAAGAGTTAACATTATGATAAGAGCAATATTATAGATAAAAGGGACATTAGAATAAAAAAGAGAGTAATGATTCTACAGATATTGGAGAATTCTAATCCACAGAATTGTGTAGTAAACTGAGGAATGTGGGAATCAAAGATAAACACAAGTCTTAAGAGGCATTCAGGACCTGGTTTTGGACACACTCAGTTTGTTGCTGGTAAATCCTCTAGTTGATATACTTAATTAGGAAGTGGGAAATTCAGGAAAGTCTAAGTCAGGGGTATGTATTTGGGAACCATCTGTAGAGAGGCAGTTATGAGGCTATGATTGTAGATAATATTGATAAACTAGAGCAATTAGAGAATAAAGATACATGTGTAAACAACTCCTTTGTTGCACTAGGAGAAGGACGCAGGCGAATGAAGAATGAAGGCTGTAAAGTAGAAGAGATCCCAGAAGAATTAGGAAAATGCCAAATTATGAAAATATACTAAGGAAAAACTGGGTGATTATAAGGACCTTAAAAGTCATAAAGGAGCTTTTTTGCTTGTTTGTTTTGTTTTTTGTTGTCTTGTGTTTTTGCTGTGACACTCTTGACTCTTGATTGAACCCAGGGATGTTCAAACTCTCAGCTACATGCTCAGCCCTATTTTTATTTTTTACTTTGAAATGGGGACTCACTAAGTTGCTAAGGGCCTCACTAAATTGCTGAGGCTACCCTTGGACCTGCAATCCTCCTGTCACAATCTCCCAAGTATTGGGATTATAGGCGTGCACCACTGTGCCTGGCTAAGGAGCTTGTTTAAGAATGTTGGAATGACCAATCTCAAAGACATGCCAGATACAGTGAGTGAGGGGGGGAGGTCTGGTGGGAAAGACATCAAGAATTGTGTGTATGTATTTTTTGTCACTCTACAATGCACCAAAATAAAAAAAAATAAAGTTGGAATGAGAGGTCAGATTGCAGGGTTAAGGTAGATTTGGTGTCTAAAGAGAAAGGTGGGATGGTAGCTCAAGAGAGTGGCCAAATGAAGACTTTTATTTAGGATAGGGGATCCTTTAGAAGTATGGCTTGAAGGTAAAATTTCTGTGTGGGGAACAGAGGCAGTTCAATAACATAATGGGTTTAATCAGAGTCAGGGAGTTGACAGCTTGGCAGAAATTCAGAATATGAAGAATTCTCAGCTTCTGATGAGAGCAATGTTTAAATGGCCAACCATAAGTCCTTGATTTGGGTAGGAAGATAAGTAATTCTTGAACAGACACAGTAGTCCAAAAGATGGAAGAAGATCCAGATCAAAGCATACTGAGGGGAAAGAGTATGAAGGAGGAGCAAGAAGTAAAGAAATTAAAACTATAGCCTATGTGTTGAGTCAGAGACGAGATTGTCACAGCTTCTGATTTAGGAATTAGAGTAATTCCAGGTATGTTGTTGTATGTTTAAAGTAAAATGGAGATGACAGACCCTAGATTGAAGAGTTTGGAGAACAAGGTTTTTGGAAGGTTATAGCATAAATGTTGCAATTAATAAAGAAATAGTATCAAAGAACCATAATTGAGAAGGAATTGATTGAGAGGAAGATCACAAGCCATATATGAACAACACTGAATCCAAAAGATTCCAGAATGTCCCAATTGTAATGAATAAACTTAGGTGTGATTGCTTACAAGGCAGTCAATAGAAGTAGGCAAGAGGAATAAAAATAATGACACCATTACTTTTATTTAGTACTTTTTATTTATAGTATATTTAGCTTGAGCATGATACTAGGTACTATACTATGTACTTCTTTACCTAACTTCCATTAGCAGTATCAAATATTACATTTGATGCAGTAGAACATTGGAAGGCTTATATGACTGTTTTATATTAACTTATCCAGCTCCTTATATAGAATTATGTTTAGAGAATTGAACCTTAATATTATATCATGATATTTTAATATGGTTACTATAATTTCACTATAAATCATAAAATATTTTAAATTATATTTCCATTAACATGTATGTATTCTATTTTATCTTATTCTCATAAGGATCCCTTGAATACTACTTTACTTTTTAATAGCAGGAAGTGGGGAACAGCTTTCCAGAAATCATATAGCTTATTAATCCTAATAAATTTTGAAACCAGGTCTACTGACTGTAGGTTCACTTTCTGTATACAAAACTTTCTTTTTTTTTTTGTGGTACCGGGGATTGAACCCAGGGGCGTTCTACCTCCACGCTTATACTTTATTTTGAAACCGGGTCTCACGAAGTTGCGGAGGGCCTCACTAAGTAGAGAGAGAGAGTGAGAGCTGAGGCTGGCCGGGAACCCGGATCCTCCGGTCTCCGCCTCCCAAAGTACTGGGATTACAAGGGTGCGCCACCACGCCCGGCCTACGTTGTAGTTCTTCATTCATTTCTAGAATTGGTTACCATTTTTTAAAATGTATTTTATTCTTAAAGTATACATTAACAAACTACGGTATTATTTTCCAATGTTTAAAAATGTATATGAACTGTATCATGTTATGTATACTTAACAAGTTTAAAAATATTCATGTAGGCACATGTAAATTTAGTTTGCTTATTTAATCTGCAGTATAGTATTTTGTTATATGATTACATCTTATTTTATTTGTCTCTTTTATCATTTGCAGTTTTTCTTCACTATTAAAACAATGCTGCAATAAGCATTTTGTTGCATCATTTTAAACATGTGTGAGAGTATGAACTTAAGCCTGGAGTCACCGAGTTGAAGAATGTATAAATTAAAATTATTCACTATGACTTGGCTGCTTATTAAAGTGATTGTACCAAATGTATACTTCCCCCAGTAATGTTGGAATGTTCCTATTGCCAATAAAGTATCGTCAGTTTTTCTTAAGCTTTGTCAATTAGATGGGTATGAATGTTCACACCCCAATTACTAGGAAAATCAACTATCTTATCATACGTCTTTTTGCCACTGAAATTATCTACTTCTCATCAGAAACCCATGGCTTCTTTTCTTTTTATTTTTGGCCCAGACATTAATTTGTTCATAGTTTTTGTTATAATAAGTTAATTATGCAAATAAGTAGCAGCAGATGGTATTATATTACAATGCACCCATATCAAATAAATCTCATGGTGGTACCCCTGCAGCTCAACAATATCACTGAGGTAAATTTTGGGATGAACTTACTTAGAAGATCAGTGATAACTATTTTCTATTACATGTTTTCTATAATCACCATTTCATTTTTTCTTAATGGAGTGTAAAACAATAGCATATCACTTTATGAGTGGTCTCGGACACAGGCCAAAGGACTCCCTTTCCTCTTCTCTACAGCATTCTCTAACTAGCAAACATAGAAAAACTATATGAACACTATTTTAAGATAATATAGAAAAAATATATTAACACTATTTTAAGATAATATAATGAACTTTGAATGAACAACGATTGAATCACTCTTCATTTTGGCTTTGAACTGTAAACAAGAGAAACGGTTCTCATGAAATCTGGCATATTTTTCAGCTTTCATAACCAAAGGTCATATTTATTAATGATCTACATTGTCCTATGTATTTCCAGATTTTAACTTGAAGAACCTTTCTTCTTTACAACTGATACATTCACTCCATCTGTGAATAACAGATGCACTAGTCATCCATTTAAAGTAAAAGATTTCATAGAATGTGATATCAGACACTTGAAATAATTTATACCATTTCAAAGCTCCTGTGTGAATAATTTGAGAGGAGTGTGTCATCCAATGTGAATGAAGAATGTGACTGAGCTGGCTTCTGAAGAGGCAGGTAGCATTCATTCCTCTTCCAAGGCCATTCTAAAGTGCTTGCTATTCAGCATGAATAAATCTTCTAAAGTGGGCTTATTTCCTATAAATAAGTTACTGTATCAACCTATGTGAATTTCAACAATTAAACTTATCTTTGGGGAGTAATGACTATTCTAAAATATATGAATGGTTCTTCTTATTCTTAGCCTTTCTTACAATAATGGAAAAATTCAATGTACCTGGTATATAAAAGAGTATTGGTACTTTTACTGATTGAGGACATACTTTTTAAAATATTCATTTATTGGTGCATTGTAATTATACATTTTGATACACATCAGGGTAGCAGCATCATACATGCACACATTGCTCATTTAGCCCTCCCTCAAATCCCACCCTATTCATACCCCCTTCCCTCCCTTTCGTGCTCCAGATAGTGATTGAGTCTTATAAGTTTGTGTATATACATCATGTGCTATAGTGTGTTTCCCTCCACCCTCCTCCCAACTCCCTCAGTTAGGTCACCTTCTTTGTTCATCTAAAGTTTTCTTCTTTTTTTGTTGGGAGTCCTTTCTAAGTCCCATTCTATCTAGCTCCCACAGATTAGGGGGGACATCCGACTTTTCACTTGTAGTGACTTACTAATTTCACTTAGCATAATGTTCACTAGTTCTCTCCATTTCCCTGCAAATGATGTAATTTTGTTCTTCTTTGTGGCTGCGTAAAATTCCATTGTGTACATATCCCATAGTTTTGTGATCTATTCACAATTCACAATTGCCAAACTTTGGAACCAGCCAAGGTGTCCATCAACAGATGAATGGATCAGGACATACTGTTTTTTAACTTATTCACATTTTGATTTTTCTCCCTGTTCTACCTAGCTTAGTATTTTATTTTTGTTATTTATTAGTAAATAAATGATTTCCAGTGATGTTTCCTAACACTTTAAAATCAGAATTTGATTATCAATGGACAAACTTTTAAAATTGAGTTAGTAAGGTTGCTGGATACAGAATCAACCTATACAATTAAAAGCATATTAAATATAACTAATTATAAATATAGTAGAGAAAAAACTCTTTATTTTTAATAGTAGCATAAAATATAAGTCATTTAGGATTCTTAAAACATATGCATTAGCTTTTTAAAGAAACAGAGTTGGAAAAAATTATAAGTTAGAGCTAGTAGTACAAGGGGTTCATAATATGAGATCAATTACTCAAAAGAAGATAAAGAAAATTCATACATACATATTAGAAATATAGAGTTCAATGCACAGATGATTCATAGATGAACTATACTTATATGAGCCAAAGGCAATCTTAGTACCACATTTACCAGCTACTGAGGATACAGAAGCAGTTTTTCATACCTGTCATTATTCCCCAATTCTCTGCATGCTTTTAGAATTATGTCTAGTTGAGAATGACATAGACCTAAAATAAGAGTGACTTAAAAATCACAGGTGCTTGGTTCTCTCTTACTTAAATGCAATATGGGGTTCTGCATTTCTGCAATGATAAAGCAGCTTCAAAATTATCAGGGACCTGTGCTATTTCTATCATTTTGCTCTCCCATCTTGAACATGTGAGACTTCTATCTTCTGTTCTAAGATAGCTGCTTAAGCTCCAGTCATTATGTTGGTATCCCATTTAGTAGAACATTTAGTAGAAATGAGGATGAATAAAGTTGTATCCATTCCTTTTAGGAACCACATCATAATATTTTTGGATATCTATCAATGAGTGCATGTCCCTTGGCCATATTTTGCTGTATGGGAAGCTGAAAAATATAGTATTTCCTTAGTGCAATCATATGCTTTGATAGCAATTAGGGTTCTTTCCTTGAGGAAGAAGTGAAGAACAGATATTTGGGAACTTTTGCCAGTCTCTGTAAGAACATTAGATTTCTACCATCATGGAGATATTCTGTTGGCTGATGGGTTTAAAAACAACAGTGAGGGCTGGGAGTATGTTCTTATTGATGTGGTTGTACTTGTAGGAGGTAAAGGGGAGTGAAACTATCAAACTATGTTATATGTATGTACAAATGTTCCACAACAAAACTCACCACTCTGTATAATTAATATGCACCAGGAAAAAAGAGAGAAGAAAAATGGTGAAAATTAAGTCTTACCAAAATAGAAAAGAATCACAAAATAAGAAGATATATCAATACCTACCCTAAAGAACAAAAGAAAGCACTGCTGAGTTTAGAAACTGTACTTCCTGATACCAATAGAAAAAAAGCTTTTTTAGTTAAGCAATCCTGTAAGCCACATAAGTTACCATAGATACCTGTTATTGAAAATGTAAAGGCATTTTATGATGAACAGAAGATGGCAATGAAAGCTAATATAAAATATAGTAATGAGAATCCTAGGATGTCAGCTGATAAACATTTTTCTGACATCAAAACAGTGTGAATTAGAAATTAAAAATTTAGAACACAAATAGAGAAAGAGAAAGAGGGAGAAGAGAGAGAGTGAGAATGTGAATTTGAAAATACATTAAATATTGATGTGCTTCTTTGAAGTAAATTTTGAACTTTCTTCTGTGGATTTAAAATGTATAAAAATAAAAAGTTGGGGTACACAAAACAAAAAAACCCACTTAATTTCTACTCTATGTCAACAACTATACTAGAGACTGAGGTTATAGACAGTATAAGTCAATGGAGAGATAAACATTCACATATTAATCAATTTAGCACACAAATAGAAGTATCTTTACTAATGAGGATAAAGGTTAAACAGGAAAAAGTATAAGAGAAAGAGTATAAGGGATGTGGTGGTATGCAATTCATATTGAGCAGTTTGGTGTAGCTTTCCAGAAGTGGTATTTGAAATGAGGCCTGGGGGTGAGTAGAGTCTACACGACAACTAAGAAGAGAAAAGAATTCCAGGCAGAAGGGATGGCAAACATGTGTGTCTTGCATTAGGAGATAAAGCTGAAGAAGAGTTTGTCAGTGGTATCAGTATTTTTGTTCTTCCCTAACCTTTATTCTTTCAACCTATACACACACTTAGATCTCCTTCTACCTGGAGATTAAGACTAAGGAGGGCAGTGTGGAAGGATGTCGGGGCAGGGTTAGGCAGTAGACTACTCATTTTATTTTTAATATTTCTTCACTGTTAGAATAATGTTTTAAATAATGAGCACATGTACCTTTATAAGAATAAAATAAGACTTGCATATCCATGTTCATAGCAGCACAATTTACAATAGCCAAACTATGGAATCAGCCTAGATATCCATCAATGGATGAATGGATCACAAAACTTCAGTATATACACACAATGGAATTTTACTCAGCCATAAAGAAGAACAAAATTGTGCTATTTGCAGGAAAATGGATGGAACTTGAGAATATTATATTAAGTGAGTACACCCTGTCCCAAAGAATGAATAGATGTATGTTCTGTCTTATATGTGGAAGCTAGAGAGATATTCAGAAATAAGTGCAACATCAGATAGATGAGCAGAGACTCCAGGGGAAAGACTGAGGGTGATTAGAGAAGGGAGGGAGGGAGACGAAGTCAGAGAACACACAGTAGAAATAATGCCATGAACATATACAAAATTGCCAGTTCCAATCTCAAAGACTTATGGGAGGAGAAGACCCAGTGGGGAAGGCAACAAGAGTTGTATGCATGTATTTTTCTGACATTCTGAACTACAATATGATGTAAAATTACAATTCACCCAATAAAGTGGATAATGTATATAAAGCAAAAAGGAACTTATTAAATATGCTTTCCTAATAAAAAGAATAAAAGTTGAAATATTTCTACAAAAACAAGGTGCCATGTGTCTTCTGTTTGCCTCAAAGACCCTCTCTTTCCCTTCTCCACCCTGGATCTGCACCTGAGAGACTGGCGCACATGGGTGTTATTAGTGGATCCCCATTGCCCTCTGGCTGTTGCTTGGTTTTGGCCAAGGGGGGGACTCAGGCAGAGGATCATAGGTGGAAGGGCATGAGGAGAGGGGACTTATTCTTCTAGATCCCTCCTTGGAGGGACTGAATAGTTGGCTCCAAGGCTTCAGAAGTCCATATTTTGTACCAGGTGCCTTCTTTGTACAGTTCTGTTTGGGTTCTTCTAACTGCTCCCTTTCCTCCCCCTTTCAGGCTATGCTAACTGATCTCTGCTTTATTAGCTTAGGGCAACTATTCTGGTTGGTTTTCCTAAATCATGTTCAAACCTTATAAGTAGTTCTCATATTTAATGATCTTCCATTCCTCAGTTTGTGTGTTCCTTATGCTTCCTGTCAGTTTATATTTCCTTCATTTTTAAAATTGGGTATTATACGACGGGCGTGGTGGCACATGCTTGTAATCCCAGTACTTTGGGAGGCGGAGACCGGAGGATCCGAGTTCGCGGCCAGCCTCAGCTCTCTCTCTCTCTCTTCTCTCTCTCTCTCTCTCTCTCTCTCTCTCTCTCTCCCTCCCTCCCTTCCTCTCTCTCTCTCTCTCTCTCTCTCTCTCTTTCTCTCTCTCTATCTCTCTCTCTCTACTTAGTGAGGCCCTCCGCAACTTCGTGAGACCCGGTTTCAAAATAAAGTATAAAAAATAGGGCCGGGGGTGTAGCGCGGAGGTAGAACGCCCCTGGGTTCAATCCCTGGTACTGCAATAAATAAATAAATAAATAAATAAATAAATAAATAAATAAAATTGGGTATTATAATTAATGGTACCTAATACACATAGTAGCTGTGAGGGCAAATGAGTCAATGAAGTGAGCACACTTTCTTTAAGTTGTAAAGTGATATTGATCTGTTGGTTGAAAGTGTTTTTCTTGGTCCACATTATTGGACTCCACTCACTTCGATACCCCCCATGAACTATCAAGCTGAAGTGAATAGATAAATGTGTCATAAACTTATATTAGCCTTGAGTTCAAAGCACAGGAATGGATTGTGATTAAAACTCTTAGGGAAAATCTGGAAAGGAGAGCTGGTTATGGTGATATGTGAAAGACAGAGTGCCCAAGCGCAGAGGCACAGCTGGTTAACCAATGCTTTAAATCTATGGGTCTCTTAGGTGTTGTTATGGTTAGACATAGAATGTCCCCTGAAGAACTCGTGTATTAATGTTCGGAGTCAATCGGTGTATATAATCAGTGTATATCCATTGTGATGGGTTTACCGGGCAGTAACCTAGGCAGGTGGGGTGTGGCTGGAGAAGGTGGGTCTGTGGGGTATGGCCTCAGGATTGTGATTTTGTCTGTGAATCTCCTTGCGTGCTTGCTCTCTCTCCTGTTTCCGACCTCCATGATGTGCAAGCAGAGCCCTTGAGCTCTCCCTCTCTCTGCTCCCTGCTGCCATGCCCTTACCTCTGTGGACCCGGCTCAAATGGACCGAAATCTCCAAAAACTGTGAGCAAATAAATCTCCCTTCCTCTAAATTGTGGGGTCAGTCGTTTGGGATTATGGCAGTGGAATGTTGACTGAGACAGGTGTCAAAGAAACTCAGCATTTCCCTACTTGAGATGGAACTCTGCAGATGTCTCTGGGCTTCTCACATGCTGTTTCTATATGGGATGGCCATTTTCTTCTCTGCCCCAAATTATTTCTTGTCATCTCCTCCCAGAAGCCATCCATGAAAAGTGTCCCATAGTTCCTGTTATTCTCTCACAGTAAATTGGATCTATATACTTGTCTGTCTCCCAGCAATAAACCATGAGTTCTTTTAGGACAAAACTATGTCCATTATCTCTATGTCCTTAACAGCCAGCACAATGTCTAGCTCATAGCAAGTTCTCAACAAATATTTAATAAACGCATTGTGACCCAATGAGTAAATAATACGCAAGCATCTAAAGTTAAATCTGCATAGTTACTGCATCAATACATCAGTATTCCCAGAATTAAACTTTATCTATTCAGGAGTTGCTAAAATTAATAGCTCTTTAATAGTGTGCAGTAGCTGTATTCAAGACTTTGGGACAAAAATAATGCAGGGGAAATGCCATGATGTAAAAATAGTTACCTTAAATGGAACAGCCAGACGTCAGAATCAAACAGAAATGCTCACATGAAATTGAAAATCTGTAGATCTCTGAGAGACTTCCCTTCTGCTGTCTAAATTTAATGTGGATAATTTATCATTCTATAAATACATTCCAGCTATAGTTCATTCATATGCCTTACTGCCTTTGTGTGCATTTCAGCTCTTGGCTTTAGTGAGTGTATAAGATTAAATAACTTATATAGATTTTCTACTGGAATTGAGTGGGTCAGAAATCTAAAGCATATATTATTTGATACACATTATTTCTTAGAAAAGACTTACAGGATCCTGCCATTAATAGGTATTCTATTGTAAGTTCTCCATTCCTCTTTTCCTGGTATATATTTAATAGAACATCAACTGAATAATAGCTAGAGTAAGGAAAACAGAGAGATCTTTGGAACTGGAGAAATGTTGTTAGCTAGGCCTTTGATATATTTCTGTCATGCCACTGGCAGGAAATTATGCTTATTTTAAGACAGTGCCTTGCTCATCTTTAATAAGATTGAAATTGTTGGAAGGTAATTATACAGTCAGGAAGGAGGAGCACTCCAGAGGCTGCAATGGATATGGGAAGGTGTCCATGTCCACCTCTACTCACATGATTGCCAACTGGCCCAGTGAATACTTTACACACATGATGGACAGTTATTCACTGAAAGATCCTTTTTTCAATCAGCAAATGATTTATTTAATTTACTGGATTCTTTCTATGGCATTCATTCACTGATTCTTTTTTTAATTATTTATTTATTTACTCATCAAACTTGTGTGTATGTGTGTACATCTACAATAAGAGAGACAACCTGGTTGAAATAAAAAATATAAATACTGCATGGTTCCTGCCATTGTGAAGAACACAATCTATGAGGGGAGATTGATAACTATACCTCAAATTGTATAATGCAATAAATATTGTGTGATTATTGTTGCAGTTACACAGTATAGAAGCAGTATAACAAAGAAAATGTCAGGAGATATGGTCTATTTAGAAACTGCAATGGATTACTGAAGAATTTAAGTTGGGGGGAGAAAGAAAAAGGCTGAAAATAATCTAATAATGCTGCCGAAGATCTGATATGGTCAGTTCTGCCTGCAATCTAAAGTGATGTTTGAGTAACTGAAAGGAAAAATAGGCAAGTCTGAGCAATGCTATCCTCGGCTTGAGGAAGACACATCTGCAGACTGATGAGGGTTTGATATCAAGTCAGTATCTCAATTCTTAATAATATGTAACACTGATATAACCAAGGTCTTAGGTCACCAAGTCATTTGTCTTCTCAGAATGGACCCATCTATAGGGTAGAAATGAAACTGCCGCAAGAATGCAAGGCATACTGTTAGGTCCACAGCCCAGTTGTGCCAAGGCAATAGGATAAGTTGCCAAGAGACAAAAAATATCAGAGATGGCATACAAGGTGTACGGATTTGCTGAGAAATGCTTTTGGGGAAGGTCCTGTAGTGTAGGCTGAATGGACAGGACCTCCATTCTTCATGGCACTTTGCCAAGCAGTGCCTCCTCTCTCTCATGGCGATTCTGGTGGCAGCTCCCTAGAGAAGTGATGTGTATCCTTTCCACACACCCTCAGTTCCACACCCATCCCCGTTTAGAGAGTGGTTTTATATGTTAGGCTGCAGGAGCAGTGACATCATCAGCATAAGCTTTCTCAGTGATAGTGTGATCAGCATACCAAGGAGCGACTGTCCTGGTGTTCATGCAAGAAAGTAGCTTTCTACACATAAGACTAACTTCCCCAGGTTCCCACTATGCATAAGAGAAAGCCACTGTGCTTCAAGGTAATACATATGGACATTCTGCCCCAGGTTTGCTCTCATTGTTCCCTTAACTTGGCTAGGTTTTGGGGAACAAAAAGGGGACATTCAGTGGCATGGTGTTTTGCTGTCCCCCTTTTCTTAAGAATGAAGCAAGCCGGGCGTGGTGGCGCACGCTTGTAATCCCAGTACTTTGGGAGGCGGAAACCGGAGGATCTGGGTTCGCGGCCAGCCTCAGCTCTCTCTCTCTCTCACTTTCTCCCTGTCTCTCTCTCTCCCTGTCTCTCTCTCTACTTAGTGAGGCCCTCCGCAACTTCGTGAAACCCGGTTTCAAAATAAAGTATAAAAAATAGGGCCGGGGGTGTAGCGCGGAGGTAGAAAGCCCCTGGGTTCAAT
>PVJS01004184.1:0-36286 GCA_004027185.1 Glis glis
AAAAAAAAAAAAAAAAAAAAAAAAAAAAAAAAAAAAAAAAGAAAGAAAAGAAACCCCGGGACCAAAATGGGGAGGATTCAAATGAATTTAACCTCTAAAATAGCTCTTCTTATCCCCCAAACTCCACCTATGTAGCTAATGCATACCCTTGCCTAGATTTGCCGAACTCTTCCCCCAAACACCCCATCACTGGAGTGTTTTTAAATAGCTTTATCAAGATATATTTCACATACCATAGAATTCATCCATTTAGAGCATACAGCTTGGTGGGTTTTAGTATATTCACAGAATTATGCAACCATCACCGCAGTCTAACTTTAAACATTTCATTACCCCACAAAGAAAGCTCCTACCCGATAGTAGTCACTTCCCAATACTGAGATACCGCTCCCTTCCCCACCCCTGTTCTGCAGTCCCAGGCAACTGCGAAACTCCTGTCATAAGATATGTGGCCTTCTGTGGTTGACTTTTCACTTAGCACAATGTATTCTAGGTTCGTCCATCCATATATTGCTACTTCATTCCTCTTATGGCAGAAGACTATTCCAAAGTATGATGATACCACATTTTGTTTATCAGCTGATTTGGATTGTATTCTGCTAGCTTTTTTTTTTTGAGGACTTTTGTGTCTGTATTTATAAGAGGTGCTGATATATAGATTTTTTTATGATATTTTTGTGTTTGGTATCAGAGGAATATTGACTGGAGAGGAGGAATTGGGAACTGTTACCTCCTGTAATATTTTTTGAAAGAGTTGGTGAGCCATTTGTATTAATTTTTCTTTAAATGCTTGGTAGAATTCACCAGGAAAGCCACCTGGTCTTATACTTTTCTTTTTGGGAACGTAGAATTTATTAATTCAGTCTCTTGTTAAAGGTTTATTTAGCTTTTATGATTCTCTTGAGCTGGCTTTGGTAGTTTGTGTCTTACTAGGAATCTATTTCATCAAAGTCATCTACTTTGTTGGCAACCAGTTAGTTTATAATCTGTTTTATTCTGTAAGGTTGGTAGTGATGTCTCCTCTTTCATTCCTGATGCTAATATTTTTAAATATACTTTTATTGGTGCATTGTAATTATATATCATAATTAGGTATAGAGTGATAAGAACATACACACACACAACACACAGTCCTATAAACTAGAAGTATTATTAAAAGATTTCTTCATATAGGTATGCATATTTTGAGATGCTTATTTTTTATATGCTTTTATTGGTGCATTATAGGCTCACATCATAATGCAAATCATGTTGACAGTGACATACATGCACACAGCACTTGGTGGCCCCCCTCCTGCCTCCCCATTTCCCCCCTTCCCAATACAGAGTACTGAGACTGACGTTGGTATATTCACATATGTACACATTGTCGCTAATAATTTGAGTCATCTTCTTTTTCTTGGCCAGTCTAGCTAAGGGTTATCAAACTTGGTGATATTTTCAAAGAAGCAACTTCTGTTTTTGTTGATTTCCCTACTGTTTTCCTAGTCTTTATTTTATTCCATTTGTTTGATTTGGCTTTGGCTTGTACCTTATCTAGTTTCTTTAAGATATAAGATTAAGTTATTGTTTTGAGATCTTTCTTCTTTTATAATATAGACATTTATAACAGCATCCTCTAAGCATGTTTTCACTGCATCCTATAAGTTTTGGTATGTTGTATTTTCATTCATCTTAACTATTCTTTTTTGTTTTGGCACTGGGGATTGAACCCAAAGGCATTCTACCTCTGAGCTACACCTCAGCCCTTTAAATTTTTTAAATTTTGAAACAGGGTCTCACTAAATTGCCAAGGGTCATGGGTAAGTTGCTGAGGCTATCGCAAAGTTGTTGAGGCTGGCCTGGAACCTGCAATCCTCCTGTCTCAGCCTCCCAAGAACTGGGATTACAGGCGTGTGCCACCATGCCTGGCTTCACCATGTTTTTAAAATGTCTGTTGTCTAGCCAGGCGTGGTGATGCATACTTGTAATCCCAGTACTTGGGAGGCTGAGACCGGAGGATTCGGGTTTGCGGCCAGCCTCAGCTACTTAGTGAGGCCCTCCGCAACTTAGTGAGACTCTGTTTCAAAATAAAAAATAAAAAATAGGGCTGGGGGTGTAGCCCAGAGGTAGAATGTCCCTGGGTTCAATTCCTGGTACTGCAAAAAAAAAAAAGTCTGTTGTGATTTCTCCTTTAGGTATATAGGAATGAGTTGTTTAGTTTTCACATATTTGTGAATTCCCCAAGTTTCCTTTTTAAAAATTGATTTCTAATTTTATTCCTCGGTATCCAGTGAACATACTTTCATACTTTGTTTTAGTTGTCCCTTGACGTTTACAAGTCTCACTTATGATTTAGTATATTATGTATTCTGGAAGAATGTGTATTCTGCTATTGGTGGACCATTCTCTAGGTATGGGTTAGGTGGAATTGGTTACTGTTATTGTCCAGATCTTCTGATTCCTTGTTGACTTTCTGCCTACTTCTATTATTGAAAGAGGAGTATCAATGTCTCCAACAATTATTGTTGATTTTTCTCTTCAATTCTCTCCTTTTTGTTTTTGGTACTGGGGATTGAACCCAGGGACATTCTACCTCTGAGCTAATCCCCCAGCCCTATTTTATTTTATTTTATTTTATTTTATTTTATTTTATTTTATTTTATTTTTGGTACTGGAGATTGAACTCAAGGGCATTCTATCTCCAAGCTATACCCCCACCCCTTTTTATTTTTCATTTGGAAACAGAGTCACACTCACTTGCTGAGCCTGGCCTTGAACCTGCAATCCTCCTGTCTCAGCCTCCCAAGTACTGGAATTACAGGTGTGCACTACCATGCCTGGCCTTATTTTTTATTTTTTGGAAACAGGGTCTTTCTAGGTTGATGAGAGTCTCACTACTTGCAGAGGCTGTCCTTGAATCTACCATCCTCCTGTCCCAGCCTCCCAAGTACTGGGATTTCAGGAATGCACCACCATGCCTGGCTTCTTTCTTTCTTTCTTTCTTTCTTTCTTTCTTTCTTTCTTTCTTTCTTCCTTCCTTCCTTCCTTCCTTCCTTCCTTCCTCCCTTCCTCCCTTCCTCCCTCCCTCCCTCCCTCCCTCCCTTCCTCCCTTCCTCCCTTCCTCCCTTCCTTTCTTTCATCTATCTATCTATCTTTCTATCATCTATCTATCTATCTGTTTTTATATCTATTTATTTGTGTATTGTAGTGCTAGGGGTTGAACCCAGGGTCATTCTACCTCCGAGCCACACCCCCAGCCCTTTTGTGCGTGTGTGTGTGTATGTGTGTGTATGTGGTGTTGGGGCTTGAACTCATTCTACCTCTTAGCTAAACCCCCAACTCTATTTTATTTTTTATTTGGAAACAGAGTCTTGCTAGGTTGATGAGAGCCTCACTAGTTGCTGATGCTGGCCTTGAACCTGTGATCCTCCTGTCTCAGCCTCCCAAATACTGGGATTACAGGCCTGCACCACCATGGCCAGCTCAATTCTATCTACCTATTTTTAATTCATAATTATGGGGCTCTGTTCTTAGGGGCATACATATTTACAATTATTACACCTTGCTGCATTGACCCTTTGTTTTTTGTAACATGTTCTTCCTTGTCTCCAGTAACATTTTTTGTGTTGTCAGTTTTGTCTGACATTTATATAGCCACTCTAGCTCTCTTTTGGGTATTATTTGAATAGTATATCTTTTTCCATCATTTCACTTTTAACCTACTTGTGTTTTTTTAGTTTAAATGTATTATCTTATAGACAGCATATTGTTTCATCAGTTTAAAAATCCCTAGCCCTTTTTATTTATTTGTATTTCAAAACTTGGTCTTGCTAAGGTTGTCCGGGTTGGTCTCAACCTTGCACTCCTTTTGCCCTCAGCCTCCCAAGTAGCTGGGATTACTGGTGTGTGCCACCACTCCTGGCCAGAGATATCTTTAAATGTTTTGAAGGATTTTTCTGGAAGACAGAAGTTTTCTACCCTTTGCTGTGTGTGTGTGTGTGTGTGTGTGTGTGTGTGTGTGTGTGTGTGTGTGTGTTTTGGGCACATTTTCAGTGTTTAGGTAGTTTATGACTCTGCCTTAGTCTTTACTATCTGCTTGTGCAGGGACTTGAAGTCAGTGAGAGATGAGAAACCGGGAACCTCTCAGGTCTTTCCTGCACATGGGCACACATATGGTCCTGCAGATCTCCAGAAATATATCAGAACTTTCTGAAGTGCCCTGTGGATACCTCCTTCCCCAGATCTTCCTTTTAAGTTTTGGCCAGCTCTCATTTGCTGATTGGTATCACAGCCACAGTGTTAAAGCACTGCTACCGATTCTTCTAGCAGAATGCCCTAGAAATAGGGGTTTTCCCAAACAGTGAGTGAGTTAGGAGTCAGGTCACATAATGACAATGCTCTGTAAATGGGGCTTTTCTTAGGGAGCTGCAGAATAGTCAAATCGTGACAGTACTCTGAGAAGCAGGATTTTTGAGAAGCCAGTTCATACCAAGGTATGTGATCCCCCCCTTTTCTTTTGCAAGCCTCGGGATTGAACCCAGGGCCTTGTGCATCCTAGGCAAGCACTCGACCACTGAGCTACATTCCCAGCCCTTACCAAGGTATGTGAACAAGTACCAAAGTCTTCTAGATAGCATCTTGTCTCTCTTACCTAAAGTTTGGTGACTTGGAGGTGAGTTCAAGTGGCCAAAGGCTTGGTCTCAAGGAGGGGGTGTGAAATGTTGAAATCATAAAGTTTGGAGTTAGACAGACCTGGCTCTGAACTCTGGCTTTGCCAGTGACTGTTTATGCATCCTTGGGGACAGTCTGCTTCTGAGTCTAAGAGGGCTGCCTTTGTCTGTGAGTTGAGATACCAACAACCTCACGAGGTTGTGTTAAGGGAAGAATTAAGCTGTGTCTATCAGGGTCCGGGCACACAGAAAATGCTCATCGATGGACGTGATTATTGTCTTGAGGCTTAGGGAGAGACTAAAAATTGATGAGGACAGTATCGCTTTGTTGACAGAATGGCATTTATAATATACATAACACTATGGGCTAAGCCCTGACCTAAGCAAACACTTTATTTTTTTTATTTTTGATACTGGAGGTTGAATCCAGAGGCATTCTACCTCTGAGCTATACCCATAGCCCCATTTTATTTTTTATATTGAGTCAGGGTCTACCTGAGTTGCTGAAGCTGGCCTTTAACCTGTAATCCTCTTGTCTCAGCCTCCCGAGTAGTGGGATTATAGGTGTGTGCCACCATGCCTGGCCTAAGCAATCATTTTATATGTAGGAGTTTGTTTTAATCCTCACAGCAACCCTCACATACATTCTATTACTGGTCTTGCTTTAGAGATGAGGAAACGGAGATACAGTTTCCCACCCAAGGTCACTTGGAGCTAGGATGCTCACCCAGGCTGCCTGTCCCCACAGCCCACACCTGGGCCCTTGTGACAAGTCCACGTTAGTGGTACCCAGCTTAAAATCAGGTGTTCACCTTGAACAGTAGTGGTGGAGAACCCCAAAGAGTGACTTGAAAAGCAACATCTGCCCTTTACTAGTGAAACCTGAAACAAAAGGATTGGGACATCATGAGGCACATCCAATTTGGAAGAAGTCAAAGGTCGGGCACAGCCCAGCAACTTCTCCTTTGTGGCTTCCGCTGGCTGGCTTCCTCTCTGAGAGTCCTCATGCCTAGGGCCTGGCCTTGGTCTGAGTTCCTCCCAAGGCCTGGAGTGCAGCCTCTGCCTAGGAAGCTCCTTCCCTGTTCCCCCAAGTCTTCTCAGGTCGATGCTCAGGCTGAGGGCTAGTTGGGGAGTATAGGGAGTCTGTAATGCTTCAGCCCGTCATAGTCAGCTCCTCTGTGGACTTCCCAGAGCCCACAGCACCAGCTGCAGGAGGGGCATTTAACAACCAGGGCCACGCAGGAGCAGGGACCCTGTACCCTGGGCTCAGTTCAGTCTTTTATGACTTAAGCAGACCCGGTCACATTCAGGGATGTCACAGTGGTCTCTGTGGGTGCAGAGTATGAGGTGTATACCAGGGGCTATGGGGGCCCTCTGCACCCACTCTCTGGCCACCCAGCCCCAGCTCCCAGACCACCCTCAAGGAAGCCATGCACCCACCCAGCAGACTCTGAGATCTGCTTCTGCCCACAGGGCTCCGCAGCGTGGCAGGGATTCAGATGGTGCTCACCAGAATGGTGAAGAGGTTCCTTCCGGGATGAAGTCCTGGTACTAGTTAGCCAGTTGTCACTGTCCCAGGCTTTCTGGGGCTCCTCCACATCCCCATTATCTACCCAAATTGTTCATGCCGGGCCCAGCAGGGCCACCTAGGATGAGCTGGGGGCTTGATGCCCACTTCCAGCTGATGGTGCCCAGGCCCCACAGGGCCATCATGGAGGTCTTCCAACTGCTAGCACCCACCCTGCCTCGGCAGCTTCTGGGGGCAGAGCCCCAAACTTGGAGCTGGGAGAGATCCTTGAGATTAGGTAGTTTCTGCTTCCTTAGTTTACCTATGAAGAGAGCCACTGAGAGAGGCACGTGGTGCTCTCCCGTTCCCGGGACACATGGCTTATTTGGACAGAATACCAGCTCCTCGGGAGGGAAGGGTACAGGATGGGGGGACAGCACAGATGGCCTTGGAGTTGGGGCCCAAATCCTGACTCTGCTCTGCCACGTTGGTCTGTTGTGGCTCTTGTGGGCACCTGAGCTCGCTGGGCCTCCGTCTCACCCTGGTGGGCTGAACCTGGCCTCACAGGGCTGCTGAGATACAGTGAGACCCAGAGAGAAAGGCCTCATGTCCGGTGAGTGTCTGCGAATACCAAACCCTGGCGACTGAGGTCTTTTGAAGATGATAGCACCTTCTTTTCTTTTGTCTTCTTTCCTTTCTTTCTCTTTTCTTTTCTTTTCTTTCTTTTCTTTTCTTTCTGTGTAGTACTGGGGATAGAACCCAGAGACTCTCTACTACTGAACTACATCCTCAGTGCCTTTTATTTTTTAATTTTGAGACAGAGTCTCACTAAGTCCCTGAGGCTGGCCTCAAACCTGCAATCCTCCTGTCTCGGCCTCTCAAGTACTGGGATTACAGGCATGTACCAACACAGCGACCAGGGAACCTCTTTCTTAAGTGTCTTTTTCAACTGTCACAGATATTTTCCGAGTACCCGAAGGGACTCTTGGACCTAAGCCTCTCTATTTTGCCACAGGCCCAGACCTCCCCATGGTTCCACCCAGGCTCCATACCTTGCTCATTTGCATCAGAAAAGGAGAGCCCTGATCCCTGTAGACTCACTGGGTCAAGAGGGGTGCACCTTATGCCTGCTGGGTTTCTCGGCAGAGTTTGGACTTGTGTCACACATGGAATATACTCATGTATTAAAGAAATGGTCTCTCATTTGGGAGGAAAGGTAACAGTTTTGGACCCTTGCTGAGTGCAGTTGCTCAGTACCCCCCCCATGACTGTAAAGAGACAAGACACAGGTAAATTACTTCACCCCCGGCCACCCGGATGTCCCTAGAGAAGCTGGGACCTGTGAACCTAGCTCTGACCAACTCCAAAACTCAGGGTTCTTGAGGTTTTTTGTTGTTGTTGGCACTGGGTATTTAATCCAGGAATATTCTACCTCTAAGCTATACTCCCAGCCCTACTTTTTATTTTTTATTTTGAAATAGGGTCTTACCAAGTTGTTGGGGGCCTTGCTAAGTTGTCCAGGCTGGCCTTGAACCTGTGATCTTCCTATCTCAGCTTCCCAACTACTGGGATTACAGGCGTGCACTACTGACTCCTGTTTTTTGTTTCTGTTTTTTTTTTAAAATCTTCCTTCAGCTATCTTCCAAGTCTTCATAATGGACTCTTCTGGAACAATTCCAGCTAATAGTCCTTGACTTCTAGGACAATGGTTCTTTGAGGTTTATCTGGCCACCTAATAAAGTGATTTCTGATGAAAATATGAGGACACCCTTCCTTCCTGTGACCCCTCCTCAGTGACCCACAGGACATCTTCAGAGCCTGGAAATCCGGAGTAGCCGGTGCTAAAAGGCTGCCCCAGGCCCCCTCCCTTTATTCACAGGGACTGGGGAGCTGCTCCTCCCAATAAACTCCTGGGAGGCCCCGATGGAAGATAGGGCTGTGCAGCAGGGCCCCCGAGTCTGGGGGAAGCGAGGCCGTGGCGCCCCGGAAAAGGCCGGGGTCATCGAGCATCCTGCCCTGCATCCCTGTGAGGCCCCATTGTGCTGGCGGAGCTCCGGGGCTGGCCGCCCTCGCGCCGCAGCATTCATGAGCCGGCTGGGAGGCCCATTCTAAGCCAATGCTATTTGTAGAATCTTCTTAAAATACCACAACAGCACCATTGACTGAGGGCTGCCCAGCCTGCGATGGCGGGGGCAGAACAGAGCGCCGCTGTGCCGGCCTTCCGTCCTGGCTTCTGCGGGAGGACACCCTGGCTGCCCCACTGACAAGGGGTGCCAGTGACCTCCCGCTCCCTGCAGGGACCTTGCACCCCCAAGCCCCGATGCTGGCCCACAGCACATCCTGAGCACCGCTGAGTGTGTGCACCATGGCGTGCACCTGTGCGTATGTGATGTGTACGCCCTGCTGGCCCACAGGCCTGCATCTCCTTATCCACCCTTCTGCAGGGCTTGCTTCCTGACAGAAGAGGCCTTTAGCATCCAGAATGAAAGGCTTGGCCTTGTCTGGCTCCCTCTGGCTGCAGGCATCCAAGTCTCCATAGACAGACAGCAGGGTCCCAGCCAGATGCCCCTCCTATCCACCCCAGCATCCGCCCCCCTGGGATGTTCACAGGTGTTACCATTAGCAGTGCTTTGTGGTTTATGGGAGGAGCTGAGCAGACGTGGGGGTTTTCCGCCAACAGGCAGAGACTTCATCTGCTGACTGGGCTATGCATTGGGCAGTGCCGCCCAAATGGGTTGCCACATGGTCTTTCTTTACCCGGCTGCCTGACTTGCCCTCCTGCAGCCCTGCAGGCTGCTGTGTGGCTGTGCCCACCAGTGCAGAGGGTTCGATGGCTCCCCTCCCGTGGGTACCTATTGGTGAGTTGCATAGAGAAGCAAACCTTTCAAAGGAGGTGGCTTAGCTGCCTCCCTGAGGACAAGAGTCTGCAGTGGGCCTAATCGGGTGTCTGGGGCTGGCTGGCTGGCTGGCCACCTCCCTGGCAGGACAGGCTTAGCAGCCAGGACACAGAGGCCTCACCCAGCATCTCTGCTGGCCAGGACCAATGTGAGTTTTTGAGCCTGTGAAAAACATGCCTGGTTGTAGCCGGGCAAAGTGGCACACACCTGTAATCCCAGTACTTGGGAGACAAGAGGATTGCAGGTTTGAGGTCAGCCTCAGCAACTTAGCCAGACCCTGTTCAAAATAAAAAACAAAAGCCAGGCATGGTGGTGCACGCTTGTAATCCCAGTTCTTGGGAGGCTGAGACAGGAGGATTGCAGGTTCACAGCAAGCCTTAGCTACTAAGTGAGGCCCTCCGCAACTTAGTGAGACTGTTTCAAAATAAAGAATAAAAAATAGAGCTGGGGGTGTAGCTCGGAGGTAGAATGCCTCTGGGTTCAATCCCTAGTACCGAAAATAAAAAAAAATAAATAAATAAATAAATAAATAAATAAATAAATACCAAAGGGCTGAAGGTATAGCTCAGAGGTAGAACACTCCTGGGTTCAATCCCCAGTATGAAAGAAGCAAGCACACAGGGCTGTCGGTGGACCCAATAATAGCAGGTCACCAAGGGCACGGGGCTACCCCTGGACTGGCAGCAGGACAGGATTGCTGGTATGTGCCACCAAGCCCAGCTAACTAAACAGGTTAGAAGTGTATGTAAAACAAGAGTCGGCCAGGTCCCCGGGAGCCGGCTGTCAGTGCCCCCTGGGCTGCGTTGACTCCCTCCCATTCACTGCTGTCCTGGGCTCTGGATGGCTGAGGGTGCCCGATAAGCGCTTTCTGGATGAATAGGAGTTGCTGCTGTACCTAGGGGACGGAGGGATGGGCAGGCACTCTCAGTCTGGCAGCTTTTCTGATTCTGCAGGTCACAACACTTCGAACAAGGATGGCCCAGGTGACGAGGGTCCTTGGGAACACAGTCTTTTTCGGTCTCGGCTCTGGGAGACCTTGGACAGTTGCATTCTATAGCAAATGGAAAGATAAGAGCTTCCTCGTGGTTGTCTTTAGGCTTGGACATGAGAACATCTAGGCCCTCGTTGTAAAAGTGTAGGAGGTGCCAATCATATAAGCTACACTCTGAACAGTTGCCTCCAGAGGGCGCCATACTAGTTTCGTTTAGACTACATTGTGAATGGCTGCCTCTGGGAAAGGTGTTGTACCGCAGTGAGCCTGTTCAGTTTGTTCAAGAGTACTTCTAGTTGGGTGTGGTGGTGCACACCTGCTGTCTGTGAGAATATAATTGGATCTTTTCTATCAAAGGAATAGCTTGACTTAGGCTCCATTTTGCCATTGTGTAACCTTATGTGGGCTTGTATTTTTATAAAGATAGCATTTCCTGGAAATTGTGAGTGCCAGCCTCTCTCCTGGCATCCCCTTCAGCCAATGGCGTAAGGATTGTGAGCCTATGTTCCCACCAATAGGAGCACAGCACAGAAGATCCATCCCCCCCTGAAAATAAAATGCCCATCAGTTTCCGCCATGCTGTTCCTGCACACCTGACTTACTGGTGGCGGGAACCCTTTTTGCAAAAAGTAAAATTCACCTTGCCGAGCTGCTTTCAAATATGTGTCTTTTTTTTTTTTTTTGCCGTAACCGGGGATTGAACCCAGGGGCGTTCTACCTCCGAGCTACACCCGCGGCCCTAATTTTTATTCTTTATTTTGAAACCAGGTCTCACGAAGTTGCGGAGGGCTTCACCAAGTATCTGAGGCTGGCCGCGAACCCGGATCCTCCGGTCTCAGCCTCCCAAGTACTGGGATTACAAGCGTGTGCCACCACGCCCGGCTCTCTCTTTTCTTACGACACCATAGAAATTTATTTCTGACATATCCCAGTACTTGAGAGGCTGAGGCTGAGACAGGAGAATCTCAGGTTTGAGGCTAGGGCGCATTAATCTAGTGAGACCCTGTTTCAAAATAAAAAGTAAAATAGGGCTGGGGGTGTAGCCCAGAGGCAGAATGCCCTGGGTTTAATCCCCAGTAACCCCCCAACCCCCCCCCCACAGTACTTCTTACTTGTCTGGTTGTATACCTGGCCTCCAGGCAGTAGGTAGCTTATAAAACTAGTATGTTCTTTTTACAAACCAAACAATTTGGCTGCAAAAGAGTGTGAGAAGTTAGCTGAAGCCCTGGGGTCCACACACCTGCAGGAGGTGGGTCCATGTCTGGCTCAAATGCACGGTAGCCATATTAAATCGAGGGCAGTGTCCGCGGAGCCCCACTGGGCCCAGCCAGGCACCTCTGCTCTGTGGCCCGTCATTCTTCCCTGGACCAGTCTCTCCACTCAGCCCCTCTCTAGCCAGCAGAGCTTCTTACAGGCCTTTGGCTAGTCTTGGGCTGCCAGCCCCCTGCAGCCCTTCTGGCCCACCCCCTCTCCACTTCCTCTGGGGGAAGCTGGAGTTGATTACCCTGGAATTCCTCCTCTGCCCACTCCTAGATTTTCTGGAAGGAAGTGGGAATGGCCAGCCAGGTCCCCACCAGCAGCAGCAGGAGCAGTTCCTGGAGGCTTTGTGATGCAGACTCCGGGTCGGGGCTGTGCCTCTGGGTGGGGGCCTAGCATTTACTACATCTCCATAATAAAGGGCAGAGAGTGGAGGAGGTGGGGCTTGGAGCCTCCCCTTCCACCTTCCTGGACTCTGGAGTCCGGTAGGTGGCAAATGGCTGGCTGACGGCGTGGTGGTTGGTTTTGTTGTTTTTTCCCCAGCCCGATTTTTTTTATTTTTTATTTTGAAACAGGATCTCACTAGGTTTCTGAGTCTTACTACTTGCCGAGACTGTCTTCAAACCTGCGATCCTCCTGTCTCAGCCTCCCAGTACTGGATTACAGGCGTGTGCCACCAGGCCCGGTGGTGGTGGTGGTTGTTAACTTGACTTTTTGGGTGGCTTCTCAGTCTGCCTGGGGCCACCCCGCTTGCCCTGCTCACTGAGGACCTGGCCCATCTGCGTCATTTATGCGTCCCCAGGTCCTCGGGTTCTGCCCAGCAGTACCCAGGGATCCTGCGATCGCAGGGTTGGAGCATGTGGTTCAGGGCAGCAGTTCTAAAACCCTGTCCTGAGAGGCCACATCAGTCACCTGGGACACATCAAAACTCCTGCCAGGTACCTGGAGAAACAGACGTCAGCTGAGGGCTGGCCGCCGCCCCGTGTCCATGACCTGGGAATCTAGTCTTGGCTCCTGGGGTGATAGGCAGCCCCTGTCTGGAGCCCAGCCTGCCTAAGGCCAAGTTGGGGGATGGGGCTCGAGCCAAGGCCAGCAAAAGGGTCAGGGCGTGGAGTTAGGGTAGAGTTAGGGGGTGGGGTCTGGTCTGTTTTTCAAGCTGCTGGGCAAGTTTCTGAAGGTTGGGATCAATTACGGGGCTTGGTGGTTAGATACCACCAGCATTTTCTAAGTTTGATGCTTACAATTACAGAGTGGTTTTTGTTTATTTATTCAGCTGAAAATGTACAGTTTCTGGAGACAAAGGAAGCAGGGTGTGGTGGGACTGGGGACTCCTCTCTTCCTTCCAGCGTGGGCCCTTCTGCTGGCCGGGGTTCCACTCCTGCCCAGGGCTTGGACTCCCCCAAGCTGATCCTTGTTTTTAGACTTCCTCTTGAGTACTACCCGGACCCTGCCTAACCCCCAGTTTATGAGCAAGTTCTGTTGAGTTAAGACAAGTACTGAGCCCTTCTGTGCCCTGGGCATCTGTAGGAACCTCCTGTCTACCTCCCGGCCCCTCCCGCCCTCCTTAGTCACTGAACCACAGGACCTCAGGACTCTTCCTAGCCCGGGACATTTGCAGTCCTCTTACCTGCACCCCATCCCTCTGCACCTCCACAAGGTCTGTGAAAGAAAGCCAGCCCCCCCACCCCTTGTCCCTTAGTTCCCAACTCAGGGAGCCCTCTCCAGACTGGCCCTTCCCCAGCCCACTTCACCTGCTGCAGCTGCCCTAACCAGCTCACCTCCTTCTTTTGATCCCTGTCTACCATGTTTCTCTCCTTAGGAGGGGTGGGGTCTTGTTCACCTTTGTGCTCTCTGCCGCCCAACTGCACTAGCCAAGCTCAGTAGGGTCTCAAGAAGTATCTGTGGTAGCTGTAGGCGAGCGTGGTGGCGCACACCTGTAATCCCAGTATTTGGGAGGCTGAGACAGGAGGATCTCAGGTTCGAGGCCAGCCTCAGCAACTTTGTGAGACCCTGTTTCAAAATTTTAAAAAATAGGACTGAGAGTGTAGCTCAGTGTTAGAATGCCCCTGGGTTCAATCCCCAATACCAAACAAATTAACAAATAAAAAATTAAAAAAGATATGCAGTGTTAGAAGGCAAAAAGTTTTCTTGATAGCAACCCAAAGTCTCAAGAGGTGTGGGTTACCTGCTCCTGTTCAGGCACAGGGTTCATTTAACACATGTGGATGGGGCATCCACCTGGAGCAAAGCATTTTGAGATGTGTGAGGAGACTTGCAGGGATGCCTCTGAGACCCCAAGAATCCGAGAAGGGGAGACCCGGGAGGGTCTGCGGCAGCAGGGCGTGGACGCTTGGGAAACACTTGCAGGCATCACTGGCACTGTGGATGATCGCGCTGTGTGCCACACAGAGCAGCTCAGCAGGGCAGGAGGCGTCAGCAGGGTGGTGGCGTGGTAGTCATGGTAACAGCCACCGCTGTGGGGCCCTGCTGATCTTTCTGAAGCTGACATCAGCTTGTGTCCCTGGCGTGTGGCACAGCGTCTGGCACATGATCACCTTCAGTAAGTATTTGTGGAAGGGAGAATGGGATAAGGAAAGCCGGGAGTGAGTAGCTGAGGAGGAATTTTGAGGAAGCTGAAGGAAAAGTGCGGGCATTTGAGCGGGGTCTTGAAGAATGAGTAGGAGTTGACCGGGTGGTCAGGTCAGGTGGGAAAGGCATCTGTATGGGCAAAGATAGGGAGGTGGCATGGTATATCCTAGGGACGGGAAGGCGGGTGGCGTGTAGGAGTGTCCCCTGAGATGGGAGTAGTGTCTGGGCTGCAGAGGTGCTGTGGGTCCACCAGGAAGCCCAGTGGGAGGCAGGAACTGGGACACATCTCCAGAAGGGATTCTTGCTGGGGCTGGGGGAGGTCAACTCGCCCTTCAGGGGCAGCCTCCCGCCACACTGGGCCTTCCCCAGCCTGCAGAGAGAAAGATGGAGGACAGGGAGCACCCCTTGGTCACATCTGCTGTTGACCCTGGGAGAAAGATTACAAGTCCAACTCTCCCACGGGGTGCTGCCCGGGGCAATGCCACACACAGATTCCCTGAAAACCCCAACGTCCCCAGAAGATTCCCAGGGAGACATCACTTTTAGGAAATGAAACTCTGCGACAATGACGGGCTAGCAGAAAGGGAACTGGGAGCGAAAAACATTTGGAGGACATTTGGGGAGTTTTCTTAAATTAAAAGTTCTCAAAGTTCAGGGCCGGTCTGACTTCCCCAGGTGCAAACCCAGCAGCTATGGCCAATCTTACTGGTCAGGAGAAACACAGTCTTTATTCAAGAATGTCACCCAGGCCTGTGTGAGAACACTTCAGAGAGTCCCAGCCAGAAGTCAGTGGCTTCTCATCTGCTCCTGGCCCCTTCTCCTGCCCCCTGAGGCCTGCGCAGGTTCCCATATCATGTCACTGTAGAAATACGTGTTCTTATCCATGTACCTGCGTGTATCTGTCACTTTTATGTAAATGGCGGCCTGTTATTTTGTTTTTGTTTGTTTGCTTTTGGTGGTACTGGGAATTGAATGCAGGGGCTCTCTACCATGGAGCTACACCCCCAGCCCTTTTTAGTTTTTTATTTTGAAACAGGGACTTGCTCAGTTGCTGAGGTCCTCGCTAAGTTGCAGATGCTGGCCTCGAACCTGGGATCCTCCTTTCTCAGCCTCCCAAGAATTGGGATTACAGGTGTGTGCCACCACGCCTGGCTAGCCTGTTCTTCTGAGTTTTCTTTTCCCACATAATAATGTGTCATCCCACTTCGCGTAGTCCCCCACCTCCTGCTTTTAGGATGTAAGTACCTAATTTCTTTAATCAGTGCAGTCAGCTCTCCATATCCATGGGTTTCACATTCTTGGATTCAACCACCTTCAGACTGAAAATATTCAGAAAAAAATGCTCCTGTATAGAACAGGTAGAAACTTTTTTTCTTGTCAGTATTCCCTAAACAATACAGTATAACAAGCATTTACATAGCATTTAAGTTATATTAAGTATTGTAAGTCACCTAAAGATGATTGAAAATACATGAGAGGGCCGGGCACAGTAGTGCACAAAATTAATCCCATCAATTTGGGAGACTGAGGCAGGAGGATTGCAAATTCAAGGCCAGTCTCAGCAGCTTAGCAAGATCCTGTCTCAAAATAGTTTTTAAAAAGTGGGAAAAATGCATTTGCCATTTTTACTTATGAATTTTAGAATCGACTTGCATTTATTTTTTTCTTTTGGCACTGGGAATTGAACCCAAGGGCATTCTACCTCCGAGCTACACCCCCAGCCCTATTTTTTATTCTTTATTTTGAAACAGGGTCTCACTAAGTTGTGGAGGGCCTCACTAAGTAGCTGAGGCTAGCTGTCATCCCATGATCCTCCTGTCTCAGCCTCCCAAGTACTGGGATTACAAGTGTGTGCCACTCCACCCAGCCCCCCCAGCCCATTTTATTTTGAAACACACTTAGGTCTCCCTAAGTCGCTGAGGCTGGCCTTGAACCTGTGATCTTCCTGTCTCAGCCTCTCAAGTGTTGGGACTACAGGCATGAGTCACCATACCTGGCACTATTAGTATTTTATTGTGTTAAATTTATAGACTAAGCCAGGCATGATGGCGCACACTTGTAATCCCAGTACTTGGGAGGCTGAGACAGGAGGATTGTAGGTTTGCAGCCAGCCTCAGCTACTTAGTAAGGCCCTCTACAACTTAGTGAGACCCTGTTTCAAAAATAAAGAATAAGCCGGGCGTGGTGGCGCACGCTTGTAATCCCAGTACTTGGGAGGATGAGACAGGAGGATCGCAGGTTCATGGCCAGCCTCAGCTACTTAATGAGACCCTGTTTCAAAATAAAGAATAAAAAGTTGGGCTGGGGGTGTAGCTCGGAGGTAGAATGCCCCTGGGTTCAATCCCCAGTACCACACACACAAAAAAATTATGGACTAAATTAGGAGGAATTTGCATCTCATGTTGTATAGTCTTACATACGTGGCATGCATTTCTGTTTTCTCTAATTTACAAGTAGATTGCGATTTTATATACTGATTTTACAACTGGCCAACACTGGATTCTCTTATTGCTTATAATGTTTTTTTAGTTCATTGGCTGAGGTTTTCCACATACACGGTTAATCTGAAAAATTACCATAGCAATAATAATACTACCGACATCTCTCTTTCTTTCTTCCTTTCTTTCTTCCTTTCTTTCTTTCTTTCTTTCTTTCTTTCTTTCTTTCTTTCTTTCTTTCTTCTTATTTATTTATTTGTTTATTTATTTGCGCTGGGGATTGAACCCAGGGGCATTCTACCTCCAAGCTACACCCCCAGCCCTTTTTATTTTTTATTTTGAAACTGGGTCTCACTAAGTCGTTGAGGGCCTCGCTAAATTTCTGAGGCTGGCTTCAAACCTGCGATCCTCCTGTCTCAGTCTCCCAAGTACTGACTGGGGTAACAGACATGCACTGCTGCACTTGGCTTCCTTTCCTGTTGTACAGTTCATGTTCTTTCTGCAGCCCAGATGCACTGGTGAATACTTCTGGGAAAACGTTAGGCCATGGGGGTGTTGTGGACATGCTCGGGTTGGCATGTCAATGCTGCCAATGCCTCTGCACTGGATATAGCACTGACTTTGAATAACTCTGTGTGGAAGGAGGATTGCCTGTCCCCAGTGAATGGGGAATTTTTATCCAAATGGATGCTATATTTTGTCAAGTGCCCCTTGAGGTCTCTCTGCAGACCCAGGCTGCAGGCCCACCAGTGTGAGCGGTATACCCCCTCCCTGCTCCTCCCTGGCAGCTGGTAGAAAGGCCCATCTGTAGCAGGTGACCTCGTGTCTCTTGGGTCCCTGTGCTGGCATGCCTTCAGCCACAAGCACTGGGATTAGAGGAGACAGTGTCACAGTCCAAGCACTCAGAGGTGGGCAGATCCTGGGTTAGCAGCTCAGTGCCAGCAGGAGCTTGTACTTCCCCTCTGCCCTCTACCCTCCTTGGCTTGATGACTCTGCTTCCTGGCCCAGCCTGGTCACAGGATGACCAGCAAGTGCCCACAGGAAGATTACACCCCTCAGTGAAGAGGGCTTTCTAGATGGAGACCTTCTTTGACATGAGGAGGGGCCCTTCCCATTTGCCCCTTCAAAAACCCTTCCCTTGAGCCAGGCGCGGTTGGCACACACTTGTAACACCTGTAATCTTAGTACTTGAGAGTCTGAGACAGGAAGGTCACAGGTTCGAGGCCAGTGACCAGTAACTTAGACCCTATTTGAAAATAAAAATACAAAGGGGATGTAGCTCAGAGGTAGAGTAGCCCTGGGTTTAATCCCCAGTACCAAAAAAGAAAAAGGAACCCTCCCTTGTATCTCAGTAGCTCTATCGCTAGTCTTAGGGTAGCGATTTTTCATTTCTTTTGAGATCTTGAACGTGTAGGAAGTGTGCATGTCTTAATGGCTTCCCGGGAGTCCATCTTGCTGAGTGCCCTGTCCACCCTCGGTCCCCTGCGCTGGCTGTGTCCTTCCTCCACTGTTTCACTGGGTTCTGCGCCTGATTATCCAGGCCTTGCTGAGTTCTGAAGCATGCAGCGTGCGTGTTGTGCCACCACCTGTCTTGGGCCAGTGAGTGTCACATTTGGCTCCAATTCATCAAAGATGCTACTGCATGTCCAGAGCAGGTGCAGGCTCTTTCCAGAGGACAGATGGATGACTGGCTGTGGGCAGGCTGCTTGGACCCGGGGCTCTAAGTCTTTGGGGACTGGGGACAGGGATGCTTGGGGATGCGCTTTCTCTGTGTGAGCCATTTCAGTGCCTCCTGGCTCTAGGGAAGAGGGGTCTGTCAGACTTTGATATGGGATCCCCAGGGGCCCTGGACACACAGAGGCCCAGCACACCTCTGTCCAGGGGCCTTCATTATTTGCTTAGAAGTAAGAGAAATCTCAGTCAGTACATCCCAAGGAAAAGGGACAAGCCACCAGGTTTCCATGTGCAGCAACAGAGGCACAGCTGGTAGGCGTGTGGTCTGGCCAGAGCAGCCACTGCAGGGATGAGAACAGACGGCGAGCAGACTCTGCAGGTCCCTGTCCTGCTCGGGCAGCACTGTCCTTTCCTCACAGGAAACCATCTTTCTTATCAGAACATAGAACATGTGGCTCTAGATTTCAGGCTGAGACAGCAATTACCTGCACAGAGCTTTGTGAAAGTTGGGACCTACCCTAGGGGTTGCCTCTTCTTTCTTTGGGATACACAGCAACTCTCAGGGGCAGATCCACAGCTTCTTTGTAACCTCATCTCAGAAGTGGTACTTTCTGTCATGTTTCATTCATTAAAAGCAAATTACTAAAGCCAGGCAAGGTGGCACACACCTGTAATCCCAGTACTTGGGAGGCTGAGACAGGAGGATCACAGGTTGGAGGCCAGCCTCAGCAACTTAGCAAGGCCCTGTTTCAAAATAAAAAATAAAAAGGGCTGGGGTGCTGGGGTATACTTTGGAGGTCAAATGCCCCTGGGTTCAATCGCCAATACAAAAACAAAAAAAATACTAGGTCCAGCCCACATTCAAGAGGGGCAACCATACATACAGGAGGCAGTGTCACTGGAGGCCATCTTAGAAGCTGCCCACCACAAAATGGAGCCAGGGCCACCAACTGCCCAGGGACTTCAGATCCTCAGCCCTCAAGAGTGGATGTGGGTGGCCAGTGCTTCAGAAGACCGGTTAGCAAGTAATTTCCCCTTACTGACCAGCGCCAGACGGCAAGCTCCGCCTTACCTGTCATGTGGCCTTGGACTCCACATTCTCTAGGCCTCTGCTTTCTCATCTGCGAAATGGGTGTCATAACCGTACCACCATACAGGACTGCCATGTGGAGCGAGGGCTAAAACATGCAAATTCTTAGAAAGGTGCCCAAGGTCATAACAGGAATCTCTCAACCAAGGTTGGATTTGATTATTTATTTATGTATTTATTTATTTATGTCGGTGCTGGGGATGGAACCTTGGGCTTTGCACATGCTAGGCAATCACTCTACCACTGATCCCCACCCCCAGCCCAAGGTTGGATGTTGTCTTGGTCAACACCCTAGTCCAAAATGACTGACAGCATAACTTCAAGAAAGGAAGATTTATTTGCTCACAGTTTTTGGAGAATTCAAGGCTTCAATCCATGTGAGGCCAGGTCTGTGGAGCTCAGGGCATGGTGGCAGGAAGCGAAGAGAGGGAGAACACTCGGCTCTGCTCTCACATTGTGGAGGCTGGAAGCAGAGAGAGAGAGCGGGGAGAGGAGGAAGAATATATAATCCCCAAGGTCACATCCTCAGGGACCCCTTCTTAGTCACCAAGACCCACTTCCAACATTACTATCTTGTTTCTGTGAGGGCTAGGGGGACATTCTAAATCTAAACCATTACAGTTTTGGGTTTTTTTTTTTTTTTTTTTGTCATGCTGGGGATTGAGCCCAGGGACATTCTACTTCCAACTACACCCCTTGCTCTGTTTTATTTTTTATTTGGAAACAGGGTCTTGCTGAGTTGATGAGAGCCTCACTAAGTTGCCAAGGCTGGCTGTGAATCTGCAATCCTCCTATCTCAGCCTCCCAAGTATTGGGATTGCAGGCATGCACCACCATGCCCAGCTCAGATGTTTTAATTAACAGAGAGTGCCTGCCACTCTGCAGAGCCCTCCAGGTGCCCTGCAATGACCACCGCCTTTAATGGAGCTCCTACCGCTGTCCAGGCACTGGAATAGTCCCTGGGGTGCTGGGAGGACGGGGGCAAGGTCGGTTTTCAGGAGAAATGCACCAAGCTCGTGTATACACTGCCGCTCTCCAGTCGGGCTACATTCTGCAGAGTGAAAGTAGCGGAAGAGTCATTGGCAGAAGGTGACTGGGACCAGGAGGAACAACGAAAAGGTGATCCAATTTGAAAGGAAAAACTAGTGGGGTTTGCTGATGAGAACGATGTGAGATGCGAGGAACAGTGGAGCCTAGGACATGTCCGGTTTCAGCTTGAATAACTAGAAAGTGGGGTTGAGCCCAGTCTGGAGGGTCAGGCGCATCTGGAAATGGGTTTTGCACCAGTCTGGAGGGCAGGGGAGCAGTGGATATGTAAGTCATCGGCTTGGGGGCAGCATGTAAAACCCGAGGCTGGATGGGCACCCAGAGGAGAATGTGGATTGATGTGGGGGAGGGGGAGAGGAGGATTCCAGGGGCCCAGGGGTCCCCTGCTCTCTGCCTTGACATCCCTTGATATTCAGTTACCTGGCTCTGAGATGGGAACACAGGAAGGAGCTAGTTTGATAGAAGAGGTGGGATCCATTTTGGACAAGCCGTGTTGGGCCTGTGGGATGTCACAGGGCCAAAGGATGGTAACGTCATTTAGACTCACAGGCAGTATGGAGCCGGTTGTTCTATAGTCGATACCAGTGGTTCTCAACAGGGACAGTGTTGCCCTCCGAGGAACAGTTGGCAGTGTCTTAGACACTTTCGATTGTCACAGTGAGGGAGGGAGGGGCTGCTGGGGACAGTTCTTGGACAGAGGTTCTCACTGAGGGAGGTTTCTCTGAGTGGCATCTGAGTTGAGGCCTGAAGGTGACAGGGAGCCGCCTCAAATATCTGAAAGAGTGCAAAGACTCCAGCTGGAGGAGGGCAAGCCACAGCCACAGCCAGAGCCGCGAGCCGGGGGAGAGGGAGCTGGCGGCTGGGCCAGTAAGGGCCAGCGGAGGAGTCGGGGCCCGAGAGCCCAGCGCCACATCGGAGTGGCATTTTAGTCCAGGAACAGGAGGTACCTCCAAGGAGGTAAGCAGCTGTGCTTAGCGCTTGATTAGTTACTTTTCCTTTGAAGGGATGGATGGATGGACGACTGATAGAGGGATGGACAGATGGACAAATGAAGGAGTTAGGCAAATACGCAGGTGGCATCAAGCATAGCTTGTTGTGTCCTCGCTGACCACAGCTTGGTGCCCATTTCTGCCCCAGCCCTTCAGGCAGTACCCTCGGAGCTGCTCCGGAGTCCGGGTCCTCACACTGTGTCTGGGAGGGTGGATGTTGGCAGCTGGCTCCTGCTTCCTTTGTCCCGGGGTGGCAGCTGGTTTCCATGGAGGGTGTGAGGGCACCGCACAAGCTCCATGCCCGGCCTGAGCTCCTCTGTCTCGTCCAGTCTCTACCAGAACCCCAGGAGGTAGGTCCAGGTTCTGGCTTCCGTGTGCTGCTGGGGACATGGAAAGGGAAAGATTAAGTACCTGGCTCCCAAGCACTTGTTCAGTAAGTGCTTGTACTTAGTCTTCCGTGTGTACTCGTGGATCTGCACCCCTGGCGAGGGAGGGAGAGCAGCCCCTCCCCCATGCTGGGGACGGGGTAGGAGGATGCCCGGTCCTGTGTTCCTCACCAGGCTCTGGGGTGGAATGCAGGGCAGCGAGTGCCCTGGTGGCTGTGGAGGATCTGCCCTGTGGTTTCCAGGTTCCTCCCTCTAATAGTCCAGACCCCCACGGGAGGGATCAGGGGGATCCTGCAGGTCCTCCTTGCCCCGCCCCGGACATTCCCAGCCTACAGAGGCTGAAAAACGCAGAAGTTCCCCTGAAAAGACAAAAGGCCACAGTCCAGAGCCCAGGGGCAGAGCCACAGCTCTGCCCAGCCTCCCAGTGCTGCCCCTGGAGGCCCTCCTCTCACCATGCCCTTCTGCCCCGCCAAGCATCTGAAGAGGATGAGGCGCCCGCCCTGTGGTAAGTGGCCAGCCAGAGTCCCGGGCATGCTGCAGCAACACCAGGCTGGGAGGATGGGGAGGGTGAGTCAGCCTAGAAGGGGCAGTGGTGTTTGCTGGCTCCAAGCAGGAAAAGGGAGGACCTGCAGGCTGGTTTGGCCTGGCCCAGGCTCCTCACAGGGATGGCTGGTGAGGCTGTCCCTGGGGATCCCATGTGGCCACCTCTAGCTGGCTCACTGTCCAGAGCTGGCCAAACACACCAGGCAGGTCTCAGGGTACCTGAGGGTGCCATGCCCCCTGTCCGCAACACACCATGTCTTGGGGATATGGTAGGTAGCATAATGGTCCCCCAAAGGCAGCATACCCCACCAGCACCACCCCCATCTACACTGCCCTAAAGCTGTCCAGCACTGTAGCCACCAGCTGTGTGTGGCTGCCAACTCATGAAATGCAACTAATCCGAATTGAGATGTGCGCTTAGTGCTTAAATATACAATAATGGGTTTTTAAGACTTAATAGTAACATATTTTTAAAACTCAATAATTTTTAACTGCATGTTGAATATTTCCTGTTTGGAAAATATTGGAATAAATGGAATTTATTATTAATAATAATTACACCTGGGGCTGGGGTGTAGCTCAGTGGTTGAGCACCTGCTCAGCATGTAGGAGACTCTGGGTTCCACCCCAACATCAAAGAGTAAATAAATAATAATTATACCGCTTTCTTTTTAGTTTTTTAATGTAGCTACTAAAACATTTAAAATTGTACATGTAGTTCATAGTGTATGTGTATATATATAGTTGTTTGTTTGTTTGTTTTTGGTGGTGATGATGCTGAGAATTGAACCCAGGGCCCTCTCCCTCTGAATTACACCCCTAACCCTTTTAATTTTTTATTTTAAAATAGGGTCTCACTAAGTTGGTGAGGCTGGCCTCAAAACTTTGATTCTCCTGTCTCAGCCTCCTAAGTACTGGGATTACACATCTGCCATTTGACCACAATGCTGTAGACATTGTGTGTCCCTGACATTGGGCTTTACCCCTGGGAATTGGGTTGCTGGGGCTTCCTGTCCCCTGGGCAGTCAATAGAATGACAATGGGTCTTTTTTTCTTAACATTTTCCATAAACCCTGGTAGAGGAGGGCTGAGTCAGATGTGCACTTTGATTAATTACAGGCAGAATGACAACTTTCCATCCAAATGTCATGGAACGCGTCCCATGGGCACACTGGTATATAAAAATGCTTTCATGGCCGGGCGTGGTGGCGCACGCTTGTAATCCCAGTACTTTGGGAGGCGGAGACCAGAGATCCGCTCTCTCTCTCTCTCTCTCTCTCTCTCTCTCCCTGTCTCTCTCTCTCTCCTTAGTGAGGCCCTCCGCAACTTTGTGAGACCCGGTTTCAAAATAAAGTATAAAAAATTGGGCCGGGGGCGTAGCACGGAGGTAGAACACCCCTGGGTTCAATCCCCGGTACCGCAAAAAAAAAAAAAAAATGCTTTCATGCATCTCATTTGCTTTTTTTCTTATTGTGAAATTTTTCATATAGTGAAGTTGAAAGCAGTTCTTGGCTGGGCCCAGTGGCGCAGGCCTGTAATACTTGGGAGGCTAAGACGGGAGGATCATAGGTTCAAGGCCAGCACACAGTAACTTAGCAAGACCCTGTTTCTAAATAAATAAATAAATAGGGCTGGGGGTGTAGCTCAGTGGAATGAACGCCCCTGGATTCAATCCCCAGTACCACCAAAGGGGGGAACATCGCCAGTTCTTGGCCTGGACTGCTGCGGGGATCTGCTGTATCCTGGAGCCAGGGCCTCTCCCCAGAAGCCCCTTGCTCAGATGGAAAGTGGAAGTGGAATGCAAAGGGTACTGGGATTATTATACACATGCCAGTACTTTGTCTGTTTTATGGCACATGCCTGTAATTCCAGTATTTGGGAGGCTGAGACAGGAGGATCACAGGTTGGAGGCCAGCCTCAGCAATTTAGTGAGACAGTGTTTCGAAAATAAAAAATAAGCTGGGCATGGTGGCGCATGCTTGTAATCTCAGTATTTGGGAGGCTGAGACAGGAGGATTGCAGGTTTAAAGCCAGCCTCACAACTTAGTGAGGCTTTCAGCAACTTAGTGAGACCCTGTTTTCAAATAAAAATAAAATAGGTCTGGGGTGTAGCCCGGAGATAGAATGCCCCTGGATTCCATTCCATCCCCAGTAATACACACACACACACACACACACACACACACACACACACACACTAAATTAATTTATTAATATAAAAAATAAGAAAGGCTGGGGGCATAGCTTGGAGGTAGATGCCCCTGAGTCCAATTCCCAGTACCTCAAAAAATCAATTATTATAATTCATCACATTAAAAGAATAAAAGATAAAAATATAATTATACATACACACGGAGAAAGAGAGAAAAAACATGAATGTTTTCAAGATACTAGACATTAAGCCGTGAAGGACGGTGACTCCCAAGACTCGGGAATCGGGAATCAGCGAGGCGAGCCCCACGTGTGCCTTGGCTGGCTTCCTCCGGCAGGTTTCCAGGCTGCGGTGTGGGGCGCAGCCCACTGGCCAGCACGGTAGAGGAGGCAGAGTGTGAGGGATGGAAGAGCATGGGGCCAGCAGGGTGGCATATGAAGAAGGAAAGAGCTACACGAGAAAATCTCCCTGGAGAACCAGCCGTGCGCTCACCACCAGGAGCTTGCAAGGAAGCCACCGAGGCCAGGGCAAGACCCACAAGAGAGGATTCGAGGCCGCAGCCCGCCCTGCACGGGCAGGGAACCGTGCCTGGCACCTGCGGGACTGGAGAGCTGCGCTGCTCGTGGGGCCCTCGGTGAAGGGGAATACTCAGCTCCGTACCAAGTACTCTGCAGTCACCTAGCAAATGTGTGTGTGTGTGTGTGTGTGTGCGTGTGTGTGTGTGTGTGTGTGTTACTGGGAATGGAATCCAGGGGCTTTCTACCTCTGAGCTACATCCCCAGCCCTATTTTATTTTGTATTTCAAAACAGGGTCTCACTAAGTTACTGAGGCTGGCCTCAAACCTGCGATCCTCCTGTCTCGGCCTCCCAAATACTGGGATCACAGGCATGCACCACCATACCCAGACACCTAATAAATCTTATAAACAAACTCTGTAAGGAGCAAACTCTGGACCTCAAGTCCCCTTCCTCCCCACCCATCGCTCTGCTGCCCACCAGCTGCGGGAGTCCAGGTAAGCAGGGCCTGTGTGTCAAGAGACCCCAGGGCCCTGGCAGTGTCGTCCCCTCACTCCCCACTCTCCTGAGCCTTGCCCCCACCCCTGTGCCTCTCCAGCCTGCTGCCCCAGCCTCCATGCCTTGATAGCTGCACGGTGAGGAGGCCCCGCCCTGTGCTCCAGCAGGCTGCCACGCTCTTGTGGGCTGGGCGGCTAAGAGCCCAGAGCCATGGATGGGACCTGGAATCCGTAGCTCTACCACTTAAGAGCTATGTGAGTCCATGTAAGCTACTTAATCACTCTGTGCCTCAGTCTCCTCGCCTGTAAAATGCGGATGGTGGGCTCAGTGATAGAAAGCACTTGCCTACCATGCGTGAGGCCCTGGGTTCAGTCCCCAGCACTGAAAAAAAAAATCCCTTAAATTACTCATGGAACTCAACATAAATGGGTTTTTGCACATGTCAAAGATTAATTCGCAAGCCGGGCATGGTGGCACACGCTTGTAATCCCAGTACTTAGGAGGCTGAAACAGGAGGATCGCAGGTTCAAAGCCAGCCTTGGCAAGTAGTGAGACTCTCATCAACCCAGTGAGATCCTGTTTCAAAATAATAAAATAGGGCTGGGGGTATAGCTCAGAGGTAGAATGCCTCTGGGTTCAATTCCCAGTACCAAAAAAAAAAAAAGATTAATTCACTTACACATGAAAATTGGAGAAGAGCAGAGCTACTGAATGGGGAGAAAACAGGTCACTAGCAGCTGAGCTTTCTCATCCTCTGCCTTTAGAGATGGGCTGGGCCCAGTGGTGTACATCTATAATCTCAGGAGGATCACAGGTTCAAGGCCATCCTCAGCAACTCAATGAGACACTGTTTTGAAATAAAAAATAAAATGGGTCTGGGAGTGTTGCTCGGAGGTAGAATGTCCCTGGATTCAATCCCAGCACCAAAAATAAATAAATATAAAAATATAATAAAAATAATTTTATTTTTTATTATTATGTTTTTGCGGTACTGGGGATTGAACTCAGGGGCATCCTACCTCAGAGCTATACCCCCAGCCCTATTTTTTTATTCTTTATTTTGAAACAGGGTCTCACTAAGTTGCAGAAGGCCTCACTAAGTAGCTGAGGCTGAATCCAAATCCTCCAGTCTCAGCCTCCCAAGTACTGGGATTATAAGTGTGCGCCACCACGCCCAGCTAAAATAATTTAAAAATAGGGCTGGGGGTGTAGCTCAGAGGTAGAATGCCCCTGGGTTCAATCCCCAGTAAACACACACACACACACACACACACACACACACACGCACACACACAAAGGAAAGAAGGAAATGGACCCAGGGTCTCACTGCAAGTGGGCACAGGTGAAGAGATCTGCAGCGCTGTGCTCCATCCTGGTTTAACATCTGGCCTCTGTAACGTTGATATATACTGAGAGTCTGGTCTCATCTTCAGAATGGGAAAGGGAGGCTGTCAGGTCAGAGCCAAAGTTAAAAGCAGGTAGTGAAGGCAGGAGCAGTGGTACACACTTGTAATCCCAGTACTTGGGAGGCTGAGACTGGAGGATTGCAGGTTTGAGGCCAGTCTCAGTAATTTAGCAAGACGTGCATCAACTTTGTGAGACCCTGTTTCAAAATAAAAAACAAAAAAAGACTGGGGGTGTAGCTCGGAGATGGAATACCCCTGGGTTCAATCCCCAGTAACACACACACACACACACACACACACACACACACACACACACACACACACACACAGAGTGATATTAGACTATGCACTTAAGGTCGCAACATTGATGTTGATTTATTTTTTTATTTTTTGAGGAACTGGGGATTGAACCCAGGGGCATTCTACCTCCAAGCTACACCCCCAGCCCTATTTATATTTTATTCTTTAATTTGAAACAGGGTCTCACTATGTTGCAGAGGGCCTCACTAAGAAGCTGAGGCTGGCCGAAAACCCAGATCCTCCAGTCTCAGCTTCCCAAGTACTGGGATTACAAGTGTGCGCCACCATGCCTGGCTTGATGTTGATTTAAAACAAGACACATAGCCGGGCGTGGTGGCGCACGCTTGTAATCCCAGTACTTTGGGAGGCAGAGACCAGAGGATCCGGGTTCGCGGCCAGCCTCAGCGCACGCGCGCACGCTCTCTCTCTCTCCTCTTCCCCTGCATTCAATCCCCGGTACCGCAAAAAATAAAATAAAATAAAATAAAACAAGACACATAGCAAGGCTACTGTTGGGGAGTGAACTTCTCTGAGCTGGCCTAAAGTCTGTGTACTTTTTTTTCTTCTAATTGTGTCCTGAGATGCTTTTAATGATTTCTATTTTGATGTAAATAGTAAAGCAAGTCTATGGGAGAAAAAGCCAGAAAGGAAAGTACGTGAGGGTTGAAAGAGATAGGCTGAAAAATGGCCCAGAAGTGGGCTTGGCTGGAAGGCTGTCGAGTCGAGCCCCCGGGTGCCTGAGCTGCACAGCGTGGGCACCCCGGTGTCCTGCCCGGGATCCTGCAGTAAGCCTTGTCTCCCTGTCTTGCAGGTGGTGTCGGCGAGCGGGAGAAGGTGCCGGCCAACCCCGAGGCACTGCTGCTCATGGCCAGTTCGCAGCGTGACATGGAGGACTGGGTGCAGGCCATCCGCCGGGTCATCTGGGCCCCGCTTGGCGGAGGTACTGCCCGTAGCTCGCATGCCCGCCCTCTAGAACCCTTGCCTGCAGGTAATCTCACCCCCTCCACCCTGAGCCCCCAAGCTCCCTCTCACGTGGAACTCGCTGGCTATGTCCTGCACATCTGAGGGCAGCCTGGCTCTCAGGTGGCGCCCCTGACCTCAGTACCAACCATGTCCACTTCTCCAAAACAGACCCGCCTGCAGCCCAGGCCTGTGGCCTTGGCACACTTGCGTCCTGTTCAGACCTCTGGCTGAATGCTGGGGAGGTGTGAAGTAGTCTGCACAGGGTCCTGCTTCTCCCCTCTCCCCTGTCCCACTGCTGGCCTTACTGTGGCCACACAGGGACGCCGTCCTATCCTCCAAACCCACCCTGTCTCTGATCTGAAAGCGAAGGTTACCATTAGCTTGCATCTTAATCTATTCAAAAGCATCTGTCAGTGCCTAAAAGGTGGCGAGTTCCATGCAGGCACTAGGGGTTTGGGGCCAGCAACAGAGGCCACACCTCCCCTCCATTGTCTGTGGGAGACAATGTTGACCAGTCCATGTGTCTGGTAATGTCCAGGAGCAAGAGATGCAAGGAAGCAAAATAAAAGCTCAGTGAGAGGAGGGCAGACATGTCCTTAGACAAGGTGACCCAGCAGACTTAATGAAGTGACTGGGAGAGCCGGCGGGGCGGGGCATGCAGCGGAGGAGCATCAGCAGAGGGGCCAGCAAGTGCACAGGTCCTGAGGGAGGAATGAGCCATGGAAATTGGAGGCTTATGGGGAAGGCGGGCCCTGGGCCGTGATGGGGGTTCAGATTTTACTGTAGATGCACCGGGGCGCCAGGGAGAGCGCTGAGGAGACAGATGGAACCTGACTTAATTTATAAAAAGAGCGCTCTGGTCACCATTGTGGAGTGGACCACAGAGAGACAAGAGTGGCCACAGCAGGTCAGGACAGTCACGGGATAAGTGGTGCCGGGTCGCGGCTGGGCTGGGCGTAGAGGAGAGGGTGCAGTGGCCGGCCACAGAGAGTGCTGAAGGTGGAGCTGCGGGATTTGCCTGTTGTCCAGACGCAGCACAAGAGAAGGAGGGTGATGGCAGTGCGCAGCCGCGGTCTCTGTAGGTTGGGGTTCCTATGAAGTCACCATGAAGGAGCTGTCAGGATGGGTCACCATGCCAGGGCTGGGGTGGAAGAAGGCACCAACTCCCTGCTGGATGTGGAGACCCGGAGCCCTGGACTGCTGTGGGCGTCCCCTCTCTCCTGTGGTGTTTGATTGGCATGCAGTCCAGACAGGGACAGACCCTCACTGCTGGGGGCTCAGAGCCCATCTCCAGGTCTGGCAAGCCCCTCCGGCTGAGCCCTGCCTCTGTCTGACGCCTACCATCTCTCCTGTCCCAGCCCTGACCCCTGAGGATTGCAGTAAACTTGACTGACAGGGAGGGAGGCTGGAGCCACCCTGAGGCTTCCGCAACTTCCCTGGGAATTTCTTTGGTGCAAGGTTGTTGGAAATAAATCTATAGAACAAAGTAGATCCCAGAAACAGACTCCCACATGACTGGACTTTGACATATGAGAGTGGGACCTGATAGTCCCAAGAAGGGAGAGTATCATCATGACCTTGGGGTAGAAAAGGTTATTTTGTTTTGTTTTGCTTTTTTTCAGTATTACAGATGGAATCCAGGGGCGCTCTATCACTGAGCTACACCCCCAGCCTTGTTTATTTTAAGTCAGGGTCTTACTACGTTGCCCAGGCTGTCCTTGAACCTGTGATCCTCCTGCCTCAGCCTCCCGAGTCAGTGTGATTACAGGTGTACACCAACACGCCCCACAGGAAAAAACATTTTTAAAATGACTGAACAAAAAGCATAAATCTTTTAGGAAAACATTAACAAATTGTACTGCATAAAACAAAGGGCATTTGTTGTTTAAAAGTTAGACTAAGAGACTGAAAAGATATCTGAGCATGGTGGTGCATGCCTGTAATCCCAGTACTTGGGAGGCTAAGACAGGAGGATCTCAAGTTCACGGCCAGCTTCAGCAAGTTAGCGAGGCCCTCTGAAACTTAGCGAGACCCTGTTTCCAAATAAAAAATAAAATAGGGTTGGGGTTGTAGCCCAGAGGTAGAATGCCCCTGTGTCCAATCCTCAGTAACACACACATATGCACACACACACACACACACACACACACACTGAAAAGAGATAGAGGTTGGGAGAAGGTGTTTGCAACATGAAATGACTCACTCCCCCAACTCCTACAGATGAATAAGGGAAAGATGGATGAGCCAGTAGAAACACGGGCAAGAGACTTGAATGAGCACTTTACAAAAGAAGCCATCCTCATGACCAGCCAACCCGGTCAGTGGTGCTCAAACTCACTGGTTAGGCAATGCAAGTTAAACCACAGCATGTACACCTCACCAGCAGAATGACTAAATCAGACAGTTGCAAGTGGTGACAGGGTTAAAGAGCTACAGAATCTTGCACATATTGCTAGGAAAATTGTCTGGCAAAGTTAATGCTGTTGGACGCAGGGCGGGGATCCCAGCAGTTCCACTGGGGGCCTGTCCCATATCGAAATGTGTGTACAGCTGCAGCAGGAGACTTGGACACATCAGATGTTCAGCGCAATCTTACTTTGATCAGCTGACACTAACCTGAGTGCCCAGCCACAGTGCAATGAATAAACAACCATCCTTCATCCTTACAAAGGAAAACTTTACAGCAATGTGAAGGAATTAACTACAGCTCTACCTAACATGTGTGCAACCTTGAAACAATGTGAAACTAAAAGCGTGATTTCGCATGCCTGTCATCCTCGGACTTGGGAGGCTGAGACAGGAGGATTGCAAGCGTGAGGCCAACTTCAGCAACTTAGTGACGCCCTCGGCAACTTAGCAAGACCCTGTTTCAGAGTAAAAAATAAAAAGGGATGGGGGTATAGTTCAGAAGTAGAATGCCCCTGGGTTTAATCCCCAGTTCTAAAAAAAAAAGTGGAACTAAAGAAGCCAGAAAAACAAAACAGTAATATGGTATATGATTCCATTTACGTGAAGTTGAACTATAGGGCAGGAGGAAACTATAGTATTTATGGATAGCTAGGCAGCCAAAATATGAAGCCAAGAAACAAATGCCATAAAGCTTAGGATAGTAGCAGGCAGTAAGAGGTTAAGAAAGAGTGGAGGAGGGGCGTAAGGTTTCTGGAATGTTCTGCCTGACTTAGGTAGCAGTTACAAGAGTGTTCATTTTACAATAATGTGTTAATCTGCATGTTTATGCTTTAAGTAGTGTGTGTGTGTGTGTGTGTTACTGGGGATTATACTCAGGGACTCTCTACCTCTGGGCTACACCCCCAGCCCTTTTTAATTTTTATTTTGAAACAGGTCTCACTAGGTTGTCGAGGCTGGCCTTGGACTTGTGGTCGGTCCTCTCTGTCTCAGCCTCCCAAGCACTGAGGTTATGGTATGTAACACCATGCCCGCCTGCTTTAAGTACTTTTCTGGGTGTCTACATACTTTGCTATGTAAAAGATCACAACCAAATAAGACAAAGAAAAAAGAGGAAACTAAGTGGCGAGGAGGCTGAGTACTTTGCCCAGGAGGACAGGGGTGGTAGGGAGCAGACAGGAGGGGGGTTCCAACGCCTAAGGCCGTGCACATACCAGCCTCAGCAGCATGTGCAGCAGCCTCACACAGTCCTGCTTGCGCCTGGTGGCTCAGCAGTGGGCCTGGCTCCCCAGCCACGCATCCATCTATCTGCTCACTCAGAATAGGGCCCTTGGCAGAATCCCAGGTAGAGCCCAGCCTCACCCTCCCCGGCCGGCACTTATCCACAAGCTGTGGCACTCAGCAGGACCCTCATCAAAGTGCCTAGCTCCTTCTACCATGAGTATGGAGGAAACACAGAAATGCAGGAGCCAGCCTGCGGGGCTTGTCTGGGCAAGCACTATGCTCCCGGGCAGCTCAGTCAGCCAGGAAGGTTCTGGAAGATTTCCCTGCAAAGCCGTTCTTAGCCTGGGTCCCCTGGAAGGAGGCTTAGAGGACCAGTCCTCTCGCGGGTCCATAATGGAGCCGGGGAGCCTTTCAGGCACGTGTGGCCTGGCAGTGGGTGGCCACCTCTGATAGATGCCAGCGGGCAGCATGCAGGCTGCAGACGGGAGGACCTGATGTCCCCACAGAGAAGCAGAGGCAGGCAGCAGTCCCTGCCGACAGTTACCTGGAGCGCCCATTGTGCTCATTCATTCATTCATTCATTCATTCTCGTTCACTCAGCCAGTCTTACTTTATTTGCAAGCCTCTTCTGGGGGCTGGGGAGACAAGGTGGGCACTCACATGCCAGTGGATGAGACAACCTGCAAGCCAGGAAGGCCTGCCATGGCCAGACGGTGTGAGTGGAAGGGAGGGCGACGGGAGGGATGGGGCAGGAGTCTGGTGACTGCAAGTATAGGAGATAAAAGAGCAAATGGCAGCGCTGAGGTGTCCATGCTGACAGTGTTAGAAATAAATTTCTATGGCGTCGTAAGAAAAGACGCATATTTGAAAGCAGCTCGGCAAGGTGAATTTTACTTTTTGCAAAAAGGGATCCCGCCACCAGTAAGTCAGGCGTGCAGCAACAGCATGGCAGAAAACTGCTGGGTGTTTTATTTTCAGTGGGGCTTCTATGCTGTGCTCCTATTGGTGGGAACACAGCCTCACAGTCTTTACACCATTGGCTGAAGGGGATGCTGGGGGAGGGGTTGGCACTCACAATTTCCAGGAAATGCTATCTTTACAAAAATACAAGCGCACATAAGGCTACACAATGATGGTTCTACAAAATGGAGCCGAAGTCAAGCTATTCCTTTGAAAGAAAAGATCTAATTATATTCTCACAACCAGCAGCAAGGAGGCCAGCGTGGCCAGAGCAGAGTGGGTGAAGGGCAGAGAAGAGAGGCCAGGGTGGAAAAAGGGACTTGTCATAGTGGCAGTCGGCACCCAGGGCTTTTTAGTTTTTGGTACTGGAGATTGAACCCAGGGGTGTTCTACCTCTGAGCTATACCCCAGCCCTTTTTATTTTTTATTTGGAAACAGTGTCTTGCTAAGTGGCTGAAGCTGACCTCCAGTCAGCAATCCTCTTGTCTCAGCCTCGCAAGTACTGGGATTACAGGCCTGCACTGTCACACCCAGGGTTTTGGATAGAGCAATGTCAGAGCCAGACAGGATCACTCTGGCTGCTGTGTTGAAAATAAAGAGAAGAGGGCAGGAAGAAACAGGGGACCAGTTAGGAGCTCCTTTCCCAGCAGTGCAGGGGAGAGGTGAGGGCAGCTTGCCCAGGATGGTGCTGATGACGGGAGGTAGAGTCCAGCCTCTGAACCTGCGGGTTCGACCATGGACCGCAGACATTTGAGAAAAACAATTGAGGTGGTCCTGGACATCTACAGACCTTTTTTTCTTGTCATTACTCCTTTAAAATTTCAGTATAACAACTATTTAAATAGCTTTTACATTGTATTAGGTATTACAAGAAATCTAGAGATGATTTAAAGTATATAGGAAGATGTGTGTAGGTTCTCTGCAAACACTGTACCACTTATACAAGGGACTTGAGCTTCTGCAGATTTTGATATCTGTGGAGGATCCTGGGACAAATTTCCCTTGTATACTGCAGGAGGACTGTGATTGGATTCTTGGTGTGTTTTGAAGGTTGAGCTGGTAGTTTTGCCTACCTAGGGTGGATGTAAGAGACTGAATGAGAGAAGTCACAGGTAATTCCAGGGTCTTTTGATCTAAGCAGTTGGAAGGATAAATTAATCATGAACTGTTGGAAGGATAAATTAATCATGAACTGAAATAGAAAGACCACAGAAAGGGTGTGGTGGCACATGCCTATAATCCTAGAGGCTGAGACAGGAGGATCTCAGATTCGAAGTTGGCCTCAGCAATTTAGGAAGACCCTGTTTCAAAATAAAAAATAAGCTGGGCATGGAGGTGCATGCTTGTAATCCCAGTACTTGGGAGATTGAGACAGGAGGATCGCAGGTTCATGGCCAGCCTCAGCTACTTAGTGAGGCCCTCTGCAACTTAGTGAGACCCTGTTTCAAAATAAAGAATAAAAATAGGGCTGGGGGTGTAGCTCGGAGGTAGAATGCCCCTGGGTTCAATTCCCGGTACTGAAAAAAAAAAAGAAAGAAAAGTTTCATTGACAATAGCATCCAAAACAATAAAATTTATCCAATTTAACAAAAGAAGTATAAAACCTATACTCTAAAAATGACAAAGCATTGTTGAAATTAAAGAAGACCTGAATAAGTGGGAAGACATCTTATTTTCATAGATCAGAGGACTTGATATTGTTAAGAGGGCAACACTCCCCAAGCCGATCTCTGGACTTTCATACCCAGTTCAAGGAACACAGCTCTGGGGGTGGGGGGTGCCTCAGGCAGTCCCTCCTTTGATGGGTGATCTTATGTGTGTGTCTACTGCCTGGTTATCTGGAGAGAGCCTTGCAAGCCCCTTGATTTCTGAGCACAGAGAAGGTGCTTAGTACAGCTGGTTGCATTGACGTGTGAGTAGGCAGAGTGGGCACAGGCTTTGGCGTCGGCTTTGGTTTGGGTGTAATCTGGCTCTGCTCCTTGCTTGCTGCATGACCCTGGGTGCATCACTTCCCCTCTCGATGTCTCTGTGTCCCTGTTTGCAAAATGGGAATAGAAGCTTTGCAGGGCTGAGCATTGAGAGAGAAGATGATGCAAATTGTTTGGTCTTCTCTCCATACCGAAGAGTCCTCATTCACCCTGACGTTTAGTGAGCACCTTATCAGGTGCAGGCAGGAGACGTGACAGGGAAGAAAGCAGACGAAGCTTCCAGTTCTGCTCCTGAGATGGACGATGACAAGGAAAGCAGGTCACAGTGGTTCTCCCAGGTTAGCTAGCATCAGAACCCTGCAGAGGAAGGCTTGTAAAAGTCAACTGCTGGCCCTGCCCCCAGACTGCCTGACTCACTGGGTGGGCCCCAGGAATCTGCCTTTCCAACCTGTTCTCAGGCGTTCCTCCTACAGAAGGTCCGGGAGCCACGTTTTGAGGATGGCTGTGTTGTTAGGTTGTGTGTATTACTGACAAAAAATACAAGGGCGAGGGTGGGCCTAAGAAGAGTGACATTCAGACAGTAAGGATTTCTTTTTTAACCTTTTTTGTGTATCTTCTATTTTATTTTTTATTGTGGTAAAATATTCACTACCTAAGCGGTACCGTTTTAGCAAAAATTTGGTGTTTTTTTTTTTTTTGGTACTAGGGATTGAACCCAGGGGCATTTTACTTCCCAGCTCTATACCCACAGCCCTTTTTATTTGGAAACAGGGTCTCACTAAGTTGCTGAGGCTGGCCTTGAGCTCGCAATCCTCCTGTCTCAGCCTCCCAAGCACTCCCATGCCCGCCATCTTAGCAATTTTTAAATGTACACTTCGGCCCCAGTAGGTACATCTGTGGCGCTGTGCAGCCATCCCCACCAGCCATCTCCAGTGCTTTTTCATTACCCACACTGGAATTCTGCCCCCACCAAACAATGATGTCTCCTCACTTTGTCTCTCCCACTAGCTGTTGGCAACCAGCACTGCCTTCTCTCTCTATGAATGTGACCACTCTAGGTACCTCATATAATATCTGTCCTTTTGTAGCTGGCTTACTCCTGTCAGCCTACCTAATGCTCCCAAGGTCTACCCATGTTGTAGCAAGTGTCAGAATTTCCTTCCTTTTTAAAGCTGAATAATATTCCATTGAATGTGCCTGACACGTTTTATCCATTCATCCATTGCGAGACTCTTGAGTTGCTTCTACCTTTTGACTATTGTGCTTAATGCTGTACTTAATGCTGTGAACATGGTTGTAGAAATATCTCTTCTAGTCCCTGCTTTCAGTTTTGTTGGAGGGATATACCAAGAAGTGGGACTGCTAGTTCTATGTTTAATTTTTGGAAGAACTGCCATACCATTTTCCATCGATGGTTGTACATTTTATACCCATACCAGCAGTGCACAGTGGTTCCAGTTTCTCCATATCCTCACCAACACTTGTTTATTTCCATTTTGATGCTAGCCATCCTCATGGGTGTCAAGTAGTGATTCTCATTGTTCAAACAAAGAGTTGCAAGAAGTGAGAGTGAGCCAGGAGGATGTCTGGTAGAAGCCTGAAGACCAAGGCCACAGCCCTGGCAAAAGCCAGAGAATATTTGACAAGGTCTAGAATCAGCACGGAGGTAGCTGGGCTGGAGGGAAAAAAGAAGGGGCAGAGCCAGGCATGGTGGCACATGCTTGTGATCCTAGTACTTGGGAGGCTGAAACAGGAGGGTCACAGGTTCGAGGACAGCTTTAGCAACTTAGTGAGACCCTGTTTCAAAATAAAAAATAAAATTGGGCTGGGGGTGTAGCTCGGAGGTAGAATGTCCCTGAGTTCAATCCCCAGT
>PVJS01004184.1:36386-70760 GCA_004027185.1 Glis glis
TTTTTTTTTTTTTTTTTTTTTTTTTTTTTTGGTACTGGGGATTGAACCCAGGGGAATTCTACCTTTGAGCTACACCCCCAGCCCTTTTTATTTTGATTTTGAAACAGGGTCTTGCTAAGTTGCTGAGGCTGGCCTTGAACCTGTGATCCTCCTGTCTCAGTCTCCCAAGTACTGGGATTATAGGAGTGTGCCACCACACTCAGCTGGTTTTGACTCTTAAGGGAATTGGGAGAGGGGCACTGGAGGGCCTTGAGTCCAGGAATGTTGGTATCTGGCATACAGTTAAGAGGAACTGACCAGAGATGCATTTGCAATGATTTAGGGGAGATAGAAAGAGAGAGAGATAGAGATAGAGATAGAAATAGAGATAGAGATAGAGATAGAGACATAGAGAGATAGAGAGATAGAGGGATAGAGATAGAGATAGAGATAGAGAGCCGGGTGTGGTGGCACACGCTTGTAATCCCAGTACTTTGGGAGGCGGAGACCGGAGGATCCGGGTTCGCGGCCAGCCTCAGCTCTCTCTCTCTCTCTCTGTACTTAGTGAGGCCCTCCGCAACTTCGTGAGACCCGGTTTCAAAATAAAGTATAAAAAAATAGGGCCGGGGGTGTAGCGCGGAGGTAGAACGCCCCTGGGTTCAATCCCCAGTACCGCAAAAAAAAAAAAAAAAAAAAAAGAGATAGAGATAGAGAGATATAAGCTCTGGCCCTGGGCAGTGAAAGCCCTCAGACTCCAAATCTGTTTTGAGAGTAGGATGGATAAGCTCTCTGGGATGTGGGTGTGAGAAAGGGGCAGAGAACACTGGCTCAAGGTGTCTGGCTGAGCAGCTGGAAGGACCGGAGCTCAGTGACAGCAATGGGGGCACCTTGCTGTGGAGCAGGCTGGGAGGCTGCGACAGGACCACGGCTGTTTGGACACGTTTGAGCTTGAGAAGTCTGTGAGTCATGAGAGTGGTGTGGACACCAAGCGGGCAGCTGGGTGCTGGAGTTTGGGGACCAGGGTCCGGGTTGATAGCTGGAGGTGTAGTAAGGATCCCACCCGTGGGCCAGCAGGCACTGCCTGGCAAAGCCCAGGAGTGGATGGTCCCAGGCTTACAGGAGAGGCTGAGCTGGGGTAAAGGGCCGTCCTGGGAAGGGCCAGGGTGCGGGGTCCCTGCTCAGAGTGCCTGCTCTGTTGGAAAGGGGCCAGCAGGCCTCTGGACACTTGCATCTGATCCCCCAGGAGCCTACCCTGGTGTCCCCAGATTCCTTGGACATCACTGGGGGAGGGAAAGAGAGGCAAATGCAGCTCCCTGAGGCCACGGGGCAGGACGCTCGACATGGCAGGACGCTCGACATGGCGAAAACCCCAGCCTTGGTCAACTTGGAGGCACACAAAGCCACTCTCTTAGTGGTTATCATTTGCTGGAATGACATCTTCAAATGGAAGCCCATGAAGCACAATCAGATTCAGAATGAAAGGCCCCTGGCCCCAGGCCAGGTTGGCAGTGCCAGAGCCCGAGTCCCTAGTGAACCGCCTCTCTCCAGCGCTATTTGCTCCATATCCCAGCCCTTCAGGGAAAAGTCTTGTTTCTGGTTCTTGTGAATGTCCACTTGCCAGGCTCGTGGACCTGAAACTTAGCTTTGGGTCATTCTAACAGCAGAAGCAGCACTTGAGCCTGGTTCTGGTACCCTTTACCCATTCTAGTGGGCCCCGAGGGTCTGCAGCCAGGTGGAGATGTCCCCCAAAGCCTTGGACCTTGGCTTGGCTCAAAGAGAACAGATCTGGCCTCTTCTGGGTGTAGGGGTTGGTTGACAGCACCCCTGGGCCTCCTCCCTATAAGAACCCCGGGAGTCTGTGAGCCTGGATCCTCATCAGAGGTCACCACCCACTGACAGCACAGCAGGGTTGTTTACCAGGAGATCAGAGGCCAGAGCAGCTGTCTTATCTTGGGAGAGCAGTGGGGTGATTTACAGTGGGCTGCGCAGCCCAGGACCCAACAGTTCAACTGCCTTTAACCACCTTGCTGCCTCTCAGGTCCTTTCCTCCCACAGCAGTGAGATGCACCCATCGGCTTCAGTGTCTGCAAAGAGCTAAGGCTGAGCCTGAGCTGGGTAGATGCTGGGCCTCTTCCTCACTGGCAGAGGTGTGCACTGGTCCCCAGAGGCCTGGACTCTGCAGCCCCCCCGAATCTGACAATAGCCCTGAGAATTCAGTCCCTGGAGGTTCTCTTTTAGTGGACAGCATCAGGGAAGCGCCAGTGATCTGTCCCAGTCACAGGGTAAGCAGGAAGCCGGTCACTATAGCCCAGGTCTGCTGAGTCCCGCATTCCATGGCTGCTCCGCGAGCTTGAGACAGGGCACCTCAGGTGTCCCGGGATGGGCATCTCTGGCTCTCAGCTTGTCCCAGGCAGCCTTAGAGGACTTCAGCCCACACCCACTCAAAGGGAGGAGGGGGGAGCTTAGGCTTGCTGTGGGCTGCTCTGTCCTGGGCTTGGTATGTTGGGCCAGCCTCAGCAACTTAGGGAGACCCTATTTCAAAATAAAAATAAAATAGGGCTGGGGGTATAGCTCAGAGGTAGAAAGCCTCTGGGTTCAATTCCCAGTACCAAAAAAAAAAAAAAATCAGAACCTGAGACCTCCCAGGCTAAACCCCAGGTGCAGGCGGGCCTGGGTTCTTCTGAGGGCTCTGGGGGAGAATGTTCTCTGCCATCTGCACCTTCTAGAACTACCAGCATTCCTAGGCTATGGCCTCACACTCCAGTCTCCGCTTCTACCCTCCCCTCGCCTCCTCCACTCTGTAGTTGTTTCCCTCTGCCTTCTTCATAGAAAGACCCTCGTGATGACACCTGGCCACCACCCAGATAATATAAATGACCTCACCACCTCCACCAAGTCCCGTTCACTGTGTCAGGGTAACGTAGCCACAGGTTCCAGGAATTAGGACATGGGCAACTTTGTGGGGGGTCACTTTTTCAGGTGACCACATCAGGATAAAGGAAATATCCAAATCTGAAATACAGTCCGGTAGGTGGGACGAGGGTTGGCTGAGCAAGACAATCTCGAGGTCTACGCAAGTGCAGGGGCCCATGCTGTCTTCATTTGCCATTTTGATAATTTGTTCATCATGAAAGTTTTTGCATTAATTTTTATTTCTAAAAATATTTATCTTGGTGATGGGTCTGGGGCACCCCTTACATTTTGCCTGCAGTGACTGTCTCCCTTGCCTCGCCCTAAGCCAAGTCCGGCTATGAGAAGGAGCATGACCTGCCCTACACACCCAGCTTGAAGGACTCCCACCCTACACAGGCCCAGGGCTCCTCCAGCCCCTCACTTGCAGAGTTCCTGCACAGCACCCCCTGGGACCGCCACCCCTCCCGGCTGGGGTTACACAGTTCCCGCTTTGCTTCTCTGTCCATGTCTCTGTCCTGGTTTAGGTCCGACTCTGGAAGACATCCTGTCTTCACCCTCCCCCACGCTCTTCTCTGAATCCTACCCAGAGAGGAAAGGAGACTTTGCAGACAGATGATTGAGGTGTAAATGAAAATCTGACACCAGCTGAGTGATCTTAGGCCAATCACAAGCCTTTCCAAGGCAAGTTAATACTTACCAATCAGGGATCCTCCAGGAGATAAGCAGGTTAAAGTCCACACACTGTCCACACACTAGGTGCTGGCCGCAGGCGGTGACCACTCTGAAACGGGCAGCCAGGCTTTAGGTCCAGACCCAGCACCCTCCTGGCTGGGTGACTCAGACCCAGCTGGGCCTCCATTGCTTCACCTGGAACACCTGCCTCCCAGGTGAGGTCTGAGTGGATGCTCCCAGGCGAAGAGGAAGTGACCCATTGGAGTCGCTGCGGCCCCGGGGCGCCTCGACGTGCAACGCGGGGACCAGGGGGGCCGTGGTGAGGACGGAACCGGGCCCGGCGACTGCAGGCGTGGCGTCGCAGGCTCTCGCCCCGGGGTCCGGGCCCGGGGCGGCGCTGGCCGGGGCGGGCGGGCGGCGGGCAAGCCGCTACCTGCGCGCGTGCCGGGCATTCCAGCCGCCGCCGCGCCGCCGCGCCCGGGCGCGCCATGGGCCTGATGCCGGCCGCGCGGGCCTTCTCCCGGTGCCGCGCCTGCCCGCGGCCGCCCTGCCGCCTGCCCGCCTGCTGCGCGCCCGCCGCCCCAGGTATGGGCGGGACGAGACGGGGTGCGGGCCCCGGGGGGCCCCAGGAGAGCGTCCCGCGTCGCCGGGGACCTGGTGCGGCGGGACGGTTCCCGGGGGCGGGGAGCGTGCGCGTCCGAGGGAAGCGGCCGGGGCCGGGATGTCCCCTCCAGTCTCCCGCGCGCAAAGATGGGACCTCGAGACTGGGAGGGGCGCGGGGACTTGCAAAGGTCCCAGCCCCCACTCCTGCCCAGGGCACGGGGCAGGAGGCGAGCTCCAGGCTACGACCCCAAGCCGAGGGGCCTCAGGAAGGCCACCACTCAGAGAGCGGGGTTCCTTTTGCCCTGGGGCTTTGGTGGCACTGGGCAGGACACCTCTAACCCGATCCCTAACACCAGATGAGGTTGGTCTCCAGCCGTTTCTTCAGGCCTGGACGAGGGGGAGGGGAGGCGAAGCAGGGAAGGGGTTTCAGCCCAGGGCCCAGGTGGGATTCCTGCTTACGCCCCTGGAGCTCGGGCTCTGAGACTATTATGTAGGGCCGGGCGGGCAGGAGTGACAGAAGGACAGTCATTTTCTGCGTGGATGGACAAAGGGCTGGGTGTAGAGCGCAGGAAGGGCTGGGCCAGGAGAAACCATGGAATTGCCCAACGTTTCTGAATCTCCGGAGAGAATTCTATAATTATTAACTCCTTGCTCCTCTTCTCTGATTGTGTCCTCCACTCCACTAGACAGAGCCCAGAGCAGTCAGAATGGCCAAGCAGAGCTGCCGACTCAGCTCTGGGATGGGCTCCAAGAGGGAATCCTGGCCTCTGGCTCCTGCTGGGCCTGGGGGCGGGGCGGTGGCAGGCGAGGCCCCGCCTCCCTGGGTGCCCCCTTGAGGGTCAGAGAAAGCCACCAGGCTTCTGTGTGCGGGCTTGGCATGCACACCTATGAATGCTCAGCCCCATGAAGTGGCAGAGAAGTGGCTTGGGAGGTTGAGGGCTGAGATCTGAGCGGCTGGCAGCCAGGCCTGGGTCCGGCTCTGCCAGGGGGCAGCTGTCAGGGGAGGAGCCCCTGCCGCCCCTGAGCCTGCAGCAGGTTCATCAGGAGAGGCAGCCCTGCCAGCTTCCTCTCTGGTGGCAAAACAGTGTGGGCTGGGACCTCGAGGAACCTCCACGCTGGCTGGGTTTCCAGCAATCCAACAAGCCTCCTGGAACTGGTTCTTGGCAAAGATCCCCTTCAGGACGTGCCAGGAGGGCCGAGGGAGTCCAGGGTGGAGGGCCAGGCTTTGCCAGAGACCCTGGCAAGGGAAGAGGTGGGCAGGGCCACTGGCAGGGGAGGCTGCCAGGAGCCTGAGCCCAGGATGCCTGCAGCAGGGGGTGACTGGGAAGGAAGCCTCCTGGGAGGCTGAGCTGGAATAAGGACTCCCCACTGGGTTCCCCAGATGGCTCCCCTCCAGGGGCTGGGGGAGGGGCAGCACACAGCTGAAGCCTGCACAAACTCCCGTGGGGGGCTCCACCAGCACCCTGGGACTGTGGGCTCAGTCCCAGAGCCCCAGGGCTGTCTGGTCTTCATAGCAGCCCCTGGAGATCATCCCATTTTGTTGTTGGAGAGGCCGAGGCCCCCAAGAGGGGAAGGCGCTCTTCTCCTTAACAGCTAAGCCAGCTGTGCATCCAGGCAGTGCTGGTGCTGACTCAGAATCTTCCTCTCTGGGGCCTGTGGCCTCCGAATGTCTGCCTGCCTGGGTCCCCACCCCCAGTCCAGGTAGCAGCTCAGCACTTGGAGGGTCTCTGGATACCTGAGGGACAGCTGGGGTCTGTGCTCACTGTGGCCCCTCGTCCTTGCCAGGCTGTGCTCCCAGCCTCTTCTCCAGCCCTGCCCTCACCCGCCCTGCGGCCCCAGGGGTCCTCTGTCCTGTGCCATGTCACCTCCTCTCTAACATTTCCTCTGTTTAGAAGTACCCAGGGCCCTGCGACTTCCTGGCCCTCTCAGCCCTGTTTAGGAGGCAGAGAAAGGACAGGAGGGCCTCACTGGGGCTGGAAAGGGCTGCCCCACGCAGAGCTGCTGTGACTGGGCTCTGTGTGGACAGTCTGGCAAGCCCAGGTTCTGCAACCCTAGAGGCTGGTGGAGGCCAGTAGGGGCAGGACCTTGCCTGCCTGCTAGGCTAGGCTGGATCCTGAGCATGGAGGAGGCGCCACAAGGTGTAGCTAGCAGAGGAGGCCATGGTGGGATTTGTTTTTAGCCCCCAGGGCAGCCCTGAGTCTCATTGGTACAGTGGTACAGTCGCCCCCCTTATCCAGTTCTACTTTCCATGGTTTTAGTTACCCACGTTCCACTGCAGTCTGAAAATATTACATGGAAAATTCCAGAAATAAGCAATTCATAAGTTTTCAATTGTGTGCCATTCTGAGTACTGTGATGAAATCTCACATTGTCCCATTCTGTCCCAAATTATCCCTTTGTCCAGCGTGTCCACACCATGGACACTACATACCTGTGTCATTTAGTAGCCATTTTGGTTACCAGATCAACTGTCATGATACTATAGTGTTTCCATTCAAGTAATCCTTATTTTATTTAATAATGGCCTCCAAACATAAAAGTAGTGATGCTGGTAATTCAGATATTCACTTCCATTAAGTGAGAGGGTTAAAGTATAATAAGATATAAGATATTTTGAGAGAGAGAGAGAGAGAGAGAGAGAGAGAGAGAGAGAGAGAGAATGCGTACTCATGCAAGCGCATGGGCTGGAGAGAGAAAGGGAGCGCACGTTCACATTGCCTGTATTCCAGTATATTGTTATAATTGTTCTATTTTATTATTAATTATTGCTGGCCTCTTACTGTGCCCAATTTATAAATTAAGCTTGATCATAGTTATGTATGTACAGAGAAAAAACCAGTACATATAGGGTTTGGCATTGTCTGTGGTTTCAGGCGCCCACTGGGGGTCTTGGGACACATCCCAGTGGATGGGGGATGACTGAGTTGAGAACAGGACTGAGCACAGATCATTTCAGCCTGATTTTTTAACTTCACACAAATCGAGTCACACAGTGCTACTCTGGATCTGGCTTCTTTTGCTTTTGACCATTTTTTTTTGTTTTTGTTTTGATTTTAAACTCTTTCAAGTGAGTTGTGGTGGTATGTCTGTAATCCCAGTACTTGGGAGGCTGAGACAGGAGGATCGCAGGTTTGGGAGTAGCCTCAGGAATTTAGCAAGACCCTGTTTCAAAATAAAAAGGGTTGGGGGTGTAGCTCAGAAGTAGAATTCCCCGAGCTCAATCCCCAGTACCAAAATAAAAACAAAAAAGTTTTTCATAAATATACCTAACATGGAATTTACCATCTTCTAAACCCTATCAAAGTATACAGCTCAGTGGCAGTAAGTACATCCATGTGGTTGTACAGCCATCACCACCAGCCATCTCCAGAGTTTTTCCATCTTGCCAAACTGAAACTTTGCCCCCATTAAACACTAACTCCTCATTCCCCTGACCCCAGCCCTCACCAACCACCATTCTACTTTCTGTCTCTGTGAGCCTCTTGTAAGTGGAATCACACAGCCTTTGTCCTTCTGTGAATGACTTACTTCTCATAACATTCTCAAGGGTCATCTGTATTGCATGCGTCAGAATTGTCTTCCTTTTTAAGGCTGAAGCATGTTGTGTGGTATGTGTATATTATTTGGTTTATGCATTCATCCATTGAGGCACACCTGAGTTGCTTCCGTGTTTTTGGCTATTGTGATAGTGCTGTTGTACACATGGGTATGCAAGTATCTCTTTGAGACCCTGCTTTCAATTCCTTGGGGTTGTTCTGGTTAGCATCCTTACAGCTATAATCTAAAAGACTGACCACGTAATTTAGAGGAAAGAAGATTTATTTTCTTACAGTTTCAGGTTCAGTCCATGTGAGGCTGGGGATTGTGGATCTCAGGGCATGGCAGTGGGAGGTGGAGAGAGGGAGTGCTTCTCACATTGTGGAGGCCGGAAGCAAGAGAGACTGCACCCCCAGGAATCCACTCCTCCAGCCACCACCCAGATAAATCCATTACAGTGGATTTATCCACTGCTGGGATTACAGCCCTTAAGACTCTATTACATCAACTCCAAACACCAATTTATGAGCTCTTCAAGGGGCTATTTTATATCTAACCATAACAGGGGTTTATACCCAGAAGTGGAATTGCTGGTATATATGATACACTAATTCTATTTTTAATTTTCTTGTGGTACTGAGGATTGAACCTAGGGGCCCCTGAGCTACATTCCGAGTACTTACTTCCTTTTTTTTTTCTTTTTGAGATAGGTTCTTGATAAGTTGCCCAGGCTGACCTGGAACTTGCAATCCTCCTGCCTCAGCCTCCTGAGTAGCTGGGATTACAGGTGTGCACCACACTGCCTGGTTTGTGTGCGTGCATGCGTGTGTGCATGTGTGTGTTACTGGGATTGAACCCAGGGGCGTTTTACCTCTGAGCAACATCCCCCACCCCTTCTTATTTTTAATTTTGAAACAGGGTCTCACTAAGTTGCTGAGGCTGGCCTTGAACCTGTGATCCTCTTGTCTCAGCCTCCCAAGCACTAGGATTACAGGTGTATAATCCCAGCATCATGGGATTACATGGGCACTGGATGGCTTCTCATTTGGAGTGACTGCAAAACCACTATAAAATGCCCAATGTGAGCCAGGCGTGGTGGCACATGCTTGTAATCCCATACTTAGGAGGTTGAGACAGGAGGATTTCAGGTTTGAGACCAGCCTCAGCAACTTAGTGAGACTCAGCAATTTAGCAAGACCCTATTTCCCAAAAAGTGAAAAATAAAAATAAAAAGGGCTGAGGCTATAGCTTGGAAGTAGAATGCTCCTGTGTTCAATCCCCGGTACCACAAAAATAAATAAAATAAAAATTTAAAAAGGGCCAGACGTGGTGGTGCACACTTGTAATCCCAGTACTTGGGAGGCTGAGACAGGAGGATTGCAGGTTTGAGGGCAGCCTCAGCAACTAGTGAGACTCTCATCAACCTAGCAAGACCCTGTTTCAAAATAAAAAATAGGGCTGGGGGTGTAGTTCAGAGGTAGAATGTCCTGGGCTCAGCCCCCAGTACCACAAAAAAATAAAAAATAAAAAAAATAAATAAATATAATAAAATGCCCAACACGTGCTCGCTGAGGGCCGTTTGCTCTTGCTTAGACGAGCTCGGAAGGCCAGGCCATGCACTGTGCCTGCTGCTTCCTCCTTTCTGTCCCAGAGGCCCGGGGCCTCCTGGTATGTGTCCTCCCAGTGTCCCATCTGTTTAGTTCTCTTTGGCTCTACAGTACTCCTGCCCTCCACTGTCCCTAGCACCCTCTGCCCACGCCAAGCTGGGCGCAGAGGGTGTGACCCGCGCCTCTCTGTGCCCAGGGATTTTCGGACAGCGCCTGGAGGACACGGTCTACCATGAGCGGAAGTATGGCCCCCGCCTGGCCCCCCTGCTGGTGGAGCAGTGTGTGGACTTCATCCGGGAGCGCGGGCTCAATGAGGAGGGGCTCTTCCGCATGCCAGGCCAGGCCACCCTGGTGAGGGACCTGCAGGACTCCTTCGACTGCGGGGAGAAGCCACTGTTTGACAGGTGAGCTCGGGGCTGGGGAAGGTCCTGTCTCCTGCAGAGTCTCCTTCCCAGGGCACCATTTCCAGTGGGCTGGGGGGAGCTAAGGCCCAGGAAGCCTGGCGATAGAACAGCAGGCGGGTGGGTTGCCCACGGTGGCAGGTGTATCTCACCCAGCTCTGCCAGGCGCCGGGTGCAGGATACAGGATCACTGCAGCCTTGGGGATGGATTGCCGGACCTGAATGAGGTCCACTCACAGCCACGCGGGCCACTTCCACTGCGCGAGAACCTGACCAGGCAGGAGACATGAAGGCCTCTGCCGGCTGCCAGGCTAGAGCAGTTCAGCACAGCTGTGTCCAGGACCCTGGGCTTGCTGCAGGCTTGTCATTCGGGTCTTCCTCCTCTGGGTAACTCAGCCCAGGTGCCATCAGAGGCAAGATGGCGCAACTGCTCGGTCCTACCTCCACTCAGGTTTCGTGGACAGGGAAGCCAGTGTCCTCACCCTGTCCTGGGCCTGTGCCCATCCTAACCCATCACTGGGGCTTCCCCACATCCTAGGTGCCACTCTAAATACCCTCATCCCTCCAGTGTCTGCCCAGACTCTTCACCACAGCCAGGAGTTTGTCGCTGGAGCTCAGGACTAACCACTGTTCCCCAGAGGTGATCTGCCAGGTCCCTTCCCCTGGAGCTTCTGTCCCTGGCCCCCTCTCCCTTGGAACCACTCTTCACCTGGCAAGGACCCGCAGGACACCTGATCACACCCCAGGGGGAAGGTACTCCCGCACAGCCCTGCAGGGGACCTAAGGACAGTCACAAGCCCTGTGGGAGGGGTCCCTTCCCCCCACTCTCAGCCTGGTCCCGGGTCCCATGCCATCCAGGCAGGAGAGGTGGCCCTGCCAGCTGGACTGCACAGACGTGGGACTCAGGGCTCCCAGCAGATGTCTGGGCCTGACAAGTGGCCCTGGGCCAGGAGTCCTGTCCCCTGCTCCCACAGGCCGCCTGCGCCTTTGCCTGACCAGGGGCAGCTGGCTGCAGATGCAGCCCTGCCATGTGCACACACCGTGGACTGAGGCAAAGGCCGTCCTTGGGGCTGGGCTAGGAGTGTGTGTTACTCCTCTGGCTCCCTGGGGTCCTGGGCGTCACATGTCCCCTCTTCCCCACAGCACCACGGATGTGCACACGGTGGCCTCCCTGCTGAAGCTCTACCTGCGAGAGCTCCCCGAGCCCGTGATTCCCTTCGCCAGGTACGAGGACTTCCTCAGCTGTGCCCAGCTGCTCACCAAGGATGAGGGGGAGGTTAGTACCTCCTGGGGACCCCTCCTGGGAGGTGGGCTGGGGGCAGTGGGCAGGGGGAGTCAGCACACAAACTCGACCCACCTTTCCTTCCTTCCTTTCTTGTACTAAGGATGGAACCCAGGGGTGTTCTGCCTCTGAGCTACACCCCCAGCCCTACTTTATTTTTTATTTGGAAACAGGGTTTCGCTAAGTTGCTGAGGCTGAGGCATGTGCCACCATGCTGGCTACTTACTGACTTTTTGATGGCACCTGGGTCCTGGCCAGAAGCTTGCTGTGTTTGTGGGAGGGGAGGAGCCTGGAGCATCCTGCGGTCCTTGTAGGGCATTCCCTTGTGCAGGGCGCTCCCCATGTCTGGGAGGGCAGGTCCATGCTGATCCAGGGTGCCCAGCTCTGGCCACCTCGCCAGGTGCACCTATGCCGTGGCCTTCTCCTGCCCTGGCTCAGTAAAAAGGAGACCTTTTGCCTATTTCTATCCAGCCTCCTTTGGGAAGAATCTGAGACGGCTCCCAGGACGACAGGGTCCAGCCCTCCTCCCGTGCAAGCCTGGGCAGCTAGGGCAGGGGTGTCTGTTTGCCTTCCCCGGGGCTGTGTCCCCATGTAGGAGAGGAGATGAGGGTTGTTATCTGGCAAATATTTGTGCCTTGATAAGTGAGCTGAGACATTCCTCTGTGGCCCCGCAGAGGTTCGCCCCTCACGCCAGCTCCCAGAAAGGAAACCAGCCTCCCCAGGAGGTCACAGCCTGGCCTGGCCACTGCTCAGGAGGGGGTAGAGGTGGTCAGCCGGTAGCGCCCCCTCCCTTCTCCAGCCCTCCCCCCATTCAGAGAACGGCCTTACTGCTGGTGTTTTAAATTCTGTTTTTCTTCTTCTTTCCCAAGGGGACTCTGGAGTTGGCTAAACAAGTAAGCAACCTTCCCCAGGCCAACTACAACCTGCTCAGATACATCTGCAAGTAAGTGGCATTGGGCAGGGGCGGAGGGCAGCCCCACCCCATACACAGTCTCCCTCTCAGAGGGATTCTGGGCCACTCGGCCACCCAGCACGGCCTCGCCAAGTGTCAGCACAGCTTGGAGTGTAAAAACACAGACCCTGAGCTTAGGGTCCTGGGAGAGTAGGCAGCTGAGTTAGTCCCCACTGGATCATTCCAGAAGACATACCCTGTGCCCTGTCATTACACCCTTCCTGCGTCCTTGTCCTAGGCCTTGGCAGGGGCGACAGGGGTGGCTCTCCCTGCTGGCCCCTTGCCTGGGCCCAGTACAGGCTGTAGAGCTGTCCCATTGGCTTTTGCTTTGGGTGGCCCCTAGGACCTCAGGGGAAGCTCTGCCCTGATCCCAGCCTGGAAGAGCCCCCCCCACTCCCGCAACCATGGAAACCCGTGTGTGGGGGAGGCTGGCTGGGTAGGGGTGTGGGAAAATCTGGGGGCATGGAGGTGAGGGTCTGGTCCATATGGGAGTGTGGCCAAGCATGGCGGCCTTGGCCTGCTTGGGACCTGATAGGGTGGGTGGGGCTAGGGTGGGCAGGGAATAGGGGCTCGCAGCCAATCAGACTTCAGACCTTGCTCCTTCACTCATTGTTTCTTCCTGACTTGGCAGGTTTCTGGATGAAGTTCAGTCTCACTCAAGTATCAACAAGATGAGTGTCCAGAACCTGGCAACCGTCTTTGGACCCAATATACTGCGGCCACAGATCGAGGATCCGGTGACCATCATGGAAGGTATGGGAGGCGTGCTTGGCAGCCCTGGGTGCTGCTGGGGTCCGGACTTGTCTTTGTTCAGAGCATGTCCTCAGAAGCAGCTCAGCCCAGAGCCAGGCTAGGGGGAGGGTGGTCCAGGTGGCCGTGCCTCCATCTCTGGGGACTTGGCAGGAGCCTCTCCAGACCCCACCCCCAGGGATCTGGCTGTAAAAAGCAAGGGACTTTTCCTGTGGCTGGCAGCAGTCGGTCACTGAGTAACAACAGAATGGCCCTGGTTACTGTGGGTGTGGAGGCAGGGGGGGGGAGAGGTCGGCCTTGCTCTTGAACACACACAATTTACTTTCACGATTAAGTAATCGTCCTAGCTTCTTAGATGTCAGAGCTTGTAAACCCTGGAGAATTTCTCTTCCATGACAAATGACAATAAAATGATTTTTTTTTTAAAAAGCAACCTTCCAGGCATGGTGGCGCAGGCTTGTAATCCCAGTACTTGGGAGACTGAGACAGGAGGATCTCAGGTTTGTGGCCAACCTCAGCTACTTAGTGAAGCCCTCTGCAACTTAGTGAGACCCTGTTTCAAAGTAAGGAATAAAAAATAGGGCTGGGGGTGTAGCTCCGAGGTAGAATGCCCCTGGGTTCAATCCCCCGTACTTCAAAAAAAATTAAAAATAAAAAAAAGCAACCTGAAGAAGCTGAGGCAGGAGGATTGCTTGAACCCAGGAGTTCCAGGCCCGCCTAGGCAACATAGTGAGACCTGGCCTCAAAAAATAAAAGCCGGATGCAGTGATGTATGCCTGTAATCCCAATATTTAGGAAATTGAGACAGGAGGATCACAGGTTCGAGGCCAGCCTCAGCAACTTAGCGAGGCCCTGTTTCAAAAAATTAAAAGGGCTCGGAGGTAGAATGCCCTTGGGTTCAATACCAGTACCAAAATAAAATAGGAAGCTGGGCATGGTGGCGCATGCCTATAATTCCAGTAGTTGGGAGGCTAAGACAGGAAGACTGCAGATTCGAGACCAGCCTCAGCAATTAGTGAGACCCTGTTTTAAAATAAATAAAATAAAATAGGGCTGGGGGTGTAGCCCAGAGGTAGAATACTCCCGGGTTCAATCTCTAGTACCACACACACATAGATAATTAAAAGAAAGAAAACTCAGCAGCAACAGTGGCTGTTCTCGGTGCGCCTCTACTTCGCTTTTTATTTGTATCACTTGTGTTCAGTTCTCACCGCCAGCCTGCGCTGTGGTAACTGCCCTAGTTGTATAGATGAAGAGACTGAGACCAAGAGAGGGAGGTGACAATAGACAGGCCAGGCAGCCGGACTTGCAGCAGGGCACAGGCGTGGATTGGAAGCGTGAGCCTGGGCTCACAGGCCCCACAGAAAGCATCACAGACAGTTAGTGTGTGAGTTGTGCTGCTTGCGGACAGGAGCCCCCCGCCAAGTAGGAGGGTTCCCCAAGTTCCAGCTCGTGAGCACAGGTTGGCTGGGTCTCAGGCAGAAGTGCCAGCTGGAGCCGCGCAGCCTGGGCTCCAGGTGAGCGAGGGCTGAGGTCCTTGCTGGGCGCGACTCGAGGGAGACATAGTGGCATTGGCGCAGGAGTGGAGATGTCCTGGTCTTCCCGTGCCCAGGGTGTGTTCCTTGGGGGCAGCCCTTTTTCTCAGGCCTCCACTTTGGCCTGACTCTCCTGCCCCAGGGCCCCACAAGGCCAGAAGACCTGAGTTCTCACCTGCCTGCTTGCACAAACACTCAGGGCGGCCATTGCAGGCTCCTCCTCTGAGTTCCTGCTTCACCATCCTGGCCGAAGAATCCCTGTGTGATTCTTTTCTGGTTACCTTCAGCGGGAGGGTCTGCCCAGGTCCTGCACCCTCCTTATCTCCTGGCAAAGCTCCCCAGTCTCCGGTCTCTTCATAACAGGAGCCAGTGAGGCTGCTGGATAAATACCGTGGTCCTTCCGCATGCCCACCTTTGCTGCTGATCCCCACTGCCCCCATAAGAACCGAGTCCCCAGAACTGGGGGACTGCGTCTCAGGGGCCTTGGTCTGAAGAAGGGGGATTGTGTGTGTGTGTGTGTGTGTGTGTGTGTGTGTGTGTTCATGGAGTTATGTGGGAGACACTGCATGCATGTGTGTGTGTAGCTATATGTGCATGCATGCCCACAGATCTGAGACAGCTCTATTGCCTGTCCCAGAGCTCTGTGCCCCAGAGGGTGGATGGTTGGGTAGGGCCATTGGCGGCAGCACAGGAGAAGACACAGGAAGAGAGGGCTCCCTTGTCCCAGGTTTGGGTGTCCAGGTGTAGCCTGCCACCTGCCCCTCCCACAGCCTCTGTGGCTGCTTCCCCTGGGTGGGAAGCGGTGCTTCCTATGATCCAGGGCCTGTGTCCAGGGAAGGGGATTACTGGGCACGATTCTTCTGTCCCTGTGGAAGGTGTGTGTGGCAATCCTTCCTCCTGACACCGGTGACGCTCTCTGGAGGGATAGGTCCCCTGGCCACTCACAGTGAGGCCTCTCTCCTCTCTCCTGGCAGGCACTTCCCTAGTTCAGCACCTGATGACCGTCCTCATCCGCAAACATGGCCAGCTCTTCACGGCGCCTGCCCCAGAAGGACCCGTGTCCCCGCGTGGGGGACCACAGTGCACTGTAGGGTGGGGCTCTGAGGAGAGCACCAGGGACAGCCAGGGGGAGCCCGGAGGCTCCGGCCTGCCCACTCACAGGACCTCATCTCTGGATGGGCCGACCGCAGCAGTTCTTTCTAGGACCTCCCCCACAGGCCCTGCAACTAGCAGCGCTGGGAAGAGGGTGCAGACTCTGCCCGGCTGGAAGTCTTCCTTCCGTCAGCCAGGGTCCCGGTCAGGGAGCCCTAAGGGGGGTGGCTCATCCCTGGAGGTGCCCATCATCTCCTCTGGTGGGAACTGGCTCATGAATGGCCTGTCCTCTCTGCGTGGCCACCGCCGGGCCTCCTCAGGGGACCGGCTCAAGGACTCAGGCTCCACACAGAGACTGTCCACCTATGACAATGTGCCCCCGGGCCCCAGCTTATTTCCCAGCACCGCCAGTGTGGCCAGCACGGCGTGGTCTGTGGCCTCATCCTCCCGCGACGCCTCCGTCAGCAGCTGCACAGCCTGCCGGGCCAGTGACTCGTCCCCCTGCAGTTCTGTGCACACCGATTGGGCCCCTGAGCCCTCTCCGCTCCCCAGCAGCAGCGAAGACCACAGGTCCCTGGACCTGAGCCGCAGCCTGGATGAGGCAGGTGTGGGTGGCAGCAGCAGCAGCGAGCCCAATGACCCGGGCAGCCCCACCCAGGACCATGCCCGCCGCTGCCAGGCTCTCCAGGGCCTGGTGGCCGAGCTCAGGGCAGAGCTGTGCCGGCAGAGGACTGAGTACGAGACAAGTCTGAAAAGGTAAAGGGCTCCAGCGCTGGGCTGGCTGCACCCTCTCACCTCTCACCTCTAACCTCAACAGCTGAATCTGCTGTGAGGCAGGGCTGGCTTGAAGTTACCTTCCCAGGAGAAGGCCTCAGGCCCCAGGGCGGGCTGGACTGGATCTTACATCTTGAGCTGGCAGGCCTGGCGTGCAGTCAGAGCTCTATAAATGGTCACTGAAGGCCCTGATGAGAAAGTCAGCCCGGACGACCAGAGCAGGGGTCGGTGTGCAGTCCTCACCTGGGGGCCAGGTGGGCCCCAGAGGCGGGCATGGAGTCCGGCACCCACGTGCGCGCAGGCCCAGCCAGCCTGGCAGGGAGCGAGAACTCCTGGGACTGGGATTCCATCTCTGTGCTGGGCCAGCCCTGCCATCCATCCTGGTCACACTGTGGCTTGTAGGTTCATTCACAGATGGTCCCTAGTGCCACCCTCCCAGCACCCCAGGGAGGAGGGTCTTCTCCCTTTTCTTTTTTTTTTTTTTCTCTCTCTTTTTTTTCTTTGCAGTATTGGGGATTGAGCCCAAGGGCTATACCTCTGAGCTACCCTCCCAGCCCTATTTTTAATTTTTATTTTGAAACAGGGTCTCACTAGGTTAATGAGAGTCTCACTACTTGCTGAGGCTGTCCTCAAACCTGTGATCCTCCTGTCTTAGCCTCCCAAGTACTGGGATTATAAGCATGTGACGGCTCTCCCTTTTCTTTACTCAAGCTCTGGGCTTCTCTCAGCATCTCAGGCCCTTAGCCCCTGGCCCCGGGCCCCCTGCCAACCGTCTGACCTGTGAGCCAGGTCCTGCACCCCACCAGGACCCCAGCCGGGGTCCAAGGACTCTGCTTTTCCATTATTGGCAACAGACCTAGAAGGCATTCTTCTCTAAGCCTGGAACTTCCTCAGGGGCACGGGAGGCAGCGTCTGGCCTTAGGCTCTTCTGGCAGCCATCTTCAGGGCTCCTCAGAGTGCCAGGTGTGTGCAGGTGCTGTGTCTGTGGCAGATGAGACCGGACAGGATGCTTGAGATGGGAGGCCCCTGCTGGGGGCAGGTCACGGCAGGCAGCGCCTGAGCCAGGCAGGACTTGAAGGCCAACAGGATGAGCTGAGCAGGAGGGAAAGGAAACACAGAAGTAAAACCCAGGGTGTAAGCTGGGCACACTGGGGCATTCCTATAATCCCAGCACTTGGGAGGCTGAGACAGGAGAACTGCAGGTTTGAGGCCAGCCTCGCCAATTTAGCGAAGCCCTCAGCAACTTAGCTAGACCCTATTTATTTGAATAAGTAAATAAATAAATAAAAAGGCGTAGGGGTGTAACTCAGAGGTAGAATGCCCCTGGGTTCAATCCCTAGTACCAAAAATAAATAAAACCCAGGGTGTAAAATGGGAAAACCACACTTGGAAGCAAAGGTGACCAAGGGGGCGCCCTCCAGGGACACAGCAGGAGACAGGAACAGCTGATGGTGAGCTGACATGAAACCCTGGGGTGTGTGGGAGGACGACCATGGGGAGCTGTCCATGGATGGCCAGGACAGCCCGGAAGTCAGAACCAGCCTCTTTCCCCCCATGGCCACTGGTGGAGCTGCTGCGATGGCCTCGCTCTCCTGCAGTCTTGGTTCCTCAGGGCAAGTGTGAAGCTGTTTGGTGGCCTTGGCTCGTGTTCAAGCTCCAGCTCCACCGGTATCAGCCTAGTGTCCCCATGCTGCTGCTCCCCACCTGTGGGAGCTCAGCACAGCTGCACGTCCAAGGGCCTGTGTGCCTGGCTGCCCGTGTCCACTGTGGCTCTGTGGTGGAGGAAGATGAGGTCCCTGGTGATTGTCCTGAGCAGAGGAAGGTTCTACAGTGAGGAGGACCTCTGATTGCAGGAGGGAGGAGTGGTTAGTGCCTTGTCCCATCCAACAGGCCCTTGGGGACTGTACCCCCTGTTCCCTGCACATACAGTCACCATGAAGTCATCAGGTCTGGGTGGCAGGGAGGAGTCTGCCTCCCGGGACTCAGAACCCCTCCTTTCCTGTGCCCCATGGGGAGTACTCCTCCAGCATTCCTGTAGAGAATCTGTTACCTGCTACGTCCTGGGGACACAGCTGTGACCCAAACTAACCAAACCCCCTGCCCTTATTCTTATCTGGGGGAGAGGGACAACCATAAGGTAGATGTTCATAGATGGGTAGTGTGTTAGAAGACACAAAGGGGGAGAAGAATAAAGCAGGGTGGAGGGAGGGGTGTGTGGGGAAGAGGGTGGAAGGCTGGGGCCCTGGGCACCATGCCAGCCTGAGCAGAGGGGACAGGGCGGGGCCTCAGCCTGGGTGGTGCTCTGGTCTTGTCGGAGGCTAAGAGAATGAATGAGAAGCTATGGAGGGTCTTGAGCACTTTGGTCCCTGTGACAGCTACGCCTGGCTGGCCTGCAGAAGACACGGGGCTCCAGGGCAGAACAGAGACCCTCCCCGTTGGGAGGCCACGGGGATTCAGGCCCTGCATGTGGGTAGCATGGGCCAAGGGAGAAGTGGCCTGATTCTGAGCGGGTTGTGAGGGGGAGCCAGTGTGTTTGCTGACTGGTGGGGTGTGGGCTGAGAACACAGGCTCGTGGGAGGATGTGGTTTGGGCCCGAGGAAGGCGCTCCCGTCAGGGGTGCTGGGCTGGGGTGGTTTTGAGAACAGAGTTTGGGGAGCTCAGTTTTGGACTTGGTAAGTTGGATATGCTCATTAAATAGGACAAACATCATTTGGAGGGGGTTTAGGGTCAAGAGACTACACAAGGTCACGCAAGCTGGGCACAGAGAGGAAGAGGGGAAGCCTGGGCTCCCATCCGGGGCAGCGGGGAGGTAAGGCTGGCAAAGGAATGACTGGGGACCACGCCACCCACCCTGCAGTCTTCTTCCCTTCCTTCCTTCCTTCATTCTTTTTTTCCACTGGGGATTGACCCCAGGAGCCCTCTACCACTGAGCTAAACCCCCAGCCCTTTTTATTTTGAGATAGCGTCTCACTGAGTTTCTGGGGCTGGCCTTGAACTTGCGATCCTCCTGCCTCAGCCTCCTGAGCTGCTGGGATTATAGGTGTGTGCCACCGCGCCTTGCTCTGTGGGGTCTGCTTTCTGACAGCATGCCCTTGCTCTGGTCAGGCGAGGTGTCCTTTCTCCCAGCTGTGCTCAGTGACACAGATGGAGGCCTGGGCCTGGGCCTGTCCTGGGTGGGTGGGGGACTGATGTTTATCCCACAAATGCCACGTACCAGGCACCATGGCATGCATGCGCTGTCTTCATCTGTGGCCACTGCAGTGCCCCAGAGAGGGTCGCCCTCTCCCTGTCAGAGGAGATGCTGGGGCTCAGCATGGTCTGTCTCACCCACCACCATGAGGCTCGAATGCAGTGTGAGTCCCCGGAGCCAGGTTCAGGTGGCCCTTGGGATGGACAGGAGCCAGTCATCTGGTCAAAAGGACGGATGTGCCAACCTTTGCAGAGTGTGGTGTAAACCTCTGAGGCATGAGGGTTAAGGTCTGTGGTGGCACCGAGGAGCACTGCTGGGCCCTGTGGCGAGGACTATGGGAAGCATCATCAACGGGGACATTTGAGCTGGGAAGGGCCAGCAGGAACTTCCTGAGATCCACCCCCCACACATACACTCCTGGCAGGGACAAGTGCTGCTCTCAGCCAGGAGTCCCTCAGGACAGGATAGATGACAGGGTTGGCAGGTCAAGGCTTGCTCTATCTATCTTATCTGTCTACATTCATTCATTCATTCATTGGTACTGGGGATTGAACCCAGGGACATTCTACCTCTGAGCTATACCTTCAGCCCTTTTAGTTTAGAAACAGGGTCTCGCTAAGTTGCTGCTCAGGCCTTGAACCTGCGATCTTTGTGTCTTAGCCTCCCAGGTACTGGCCACAGACATGTGCCACCATGCCCGGCTAGGTCTTTTTATTTTAGTGAGGACTCAGGGTGGCCTCCAGCCCCAGTGTGGAAGGCACAGACACTCAAGGTGACCTTGGTGGATCACAGGTTCAGGGGCCTCACAGGTGGGAGGCCTGAGATGCGCTGAGCAAACCCAGCAAGCTAGAGTCTCAAACCATCTCTCTTGATTTTTAAGCATTGAAGAGGGTAGTGCTCACCTGAGGACACAGATGTCGCAGTTAGAGGAAGAGTTGGACCAGGAGAAGAAGAAGTACACCATGCTGGAGATCAGGCTGCGGAACTCAGAGCGGGCCCGCGAGGACGCCGAGAGGAGGAACCGGCTGCTGCAGAAGGAGATGGAGGAGTTTTTTTCCACCCTGGGAAGCTTGACTGTCGGGGCCACGGGTGCCAGAGCCCCAAAGTGAAAGGAACAAGACAGTTCCCTTGGGCAGAGCTGGCCGCCTGTAGGCATCAGGAGGAACCAGAAACTTCTAGCTCAGACCGGGCCATTGGCAGGGCCGAGTGCTCCGGAGCCCATGGGGACGGCCAGGACCCCACGGGCCCCAGGCAGGACCTGGATGCTGCTCCATGTGGGGCCTGATGGGGGTCAGAGGGGACGTGCCAAGAGCAGTGTTTAGCCTTTCACCAGGAAAAGTCCCCCATGGCCATCCCAAAGATGGCACCCAGGGGCCACGCAACTGCCAGGAACCCTTTGCATATTTTATTAAATTTGTTCTGAAAGTACGATGCCTTCTTATCTGAGTCATTCTCTTTTTTTTTGATCCTGGGGATTGAACCCTCTAAGCTACACCCCCAGCCCTATTTTAGTTTTTATTTTGAAATAGGGTCTCAATAAATTGCGGAGGGCTTCACTAAGTTGCCAAGGCTGCCTGCGAACCTGCCATCCTCCTGTCTCAGCCTCCCAAGTACTGGGATTATAGGCGTGTGCCACCACACCTGGCTGATTCATTTTTTATGACTGTACCACATGGGCTTTACCAGGTGAGGTCTCCTGGGCTCTGTTTCTAGCAGGGTTGCCTCCCCCCCCCCCCCCGGGGATAGGGAGCTCCCCGGGGAGCACCCAGCACTATTGTCAGGGAAGCTGGATTTATTCAGGTCTGTGTGTTCTGGCTCTATTACCTAGTGCTCAAGGCCAGCCCCCTTGCCTCCATCCTCCCTCTGGGTCTCCGCAGCTGGGTCTGTCTCGTGAGGTGTGACCTGCTTTCCCTCACAGGGCCCCAGCTCTGCTGCAGGCCCAGCTGTGCACCCTGGGCAGGTAAGGTGCAAGGGGACGTGGCACGTGTGTGCAGGAGAGCTGAGCCAGCTGGTTGTCCAGGCCCCAGCCCTGCCTCCCTCCGACTCCCAGAGGAGAGCGAGTGCTGGCCAGGCCCCTCCATGCCCACTCAGACCTCAACCTCTATCCCTCAAAAAAGCCCATGCCCACAGCCAGCTCAGGCCCAGCCAGGAGGGGGAGGCCTCGGACACAGCAGTGTCAGCCAGCGTCCTCACATGTAGCCTCTTGCCACCCCCAATCAGTAACCTGCGGGGACTTAGGGGGAGAACGTGGTGGTCACCAAAGTGCCCCAGTTTCTGACCACTCTAGAGGAGTCACCCATCTACCCAGAGGCAGGTACAAGCTAGGACTACCCTGGCCAGTGAGCATCACCGTGCTCCCAGGAAGCACTGGCAGCCCACCACGAAGTGCCCGCTCACAGGGCTGAGCCCAGCCGGTGACTCCCACAGCGGCAAGGCAGGCTGGCCACTGTCTCCCATGGTGGCACACCTGCCAGGGGCCCTCCATGGCATCGGCGGTCAGGGCCAGGTGTTGCTGGGGGCTCTGGAGGGGCCAGGGGAGGGGCTCTGCCCTGAAGAGCTTTCGTGGCCAGCCTGCATCCTGGGGGCCTGGAGCTTCCCAAAGGTGAAATAGTTGAGTAGAACCCCCCAATTCAAGGAGAAAGAAAAGACAGAGGCAACTTTGATTCCTTACAACAACTCAGTGCAACAAGAATTGGCCCCCATTGCCCTTTTCAGTGGAGAAACTGAGACCTGAGAAAGGTAGATAGGAATTCTAATGTATTCTTATGACCCTGTTGAGTTACCTCACCACAATCCTGGAACTTTTAGACCTGAAGAGAAAAATGCCGCCAGGCTGCCGAATGAGCAGAGAATACTAGAATCTCATATGGGTTCTCACATGATAAAAGGGAAGTTTGGTCGCAGCCACTGGTTCTTGCAGAGGCTCAGCTTCCCCACAAGTCCCTGACAAAATCGCGGCTTGTGAGCCGCGTCTGCCACCTGCTGGCAGAATTAGGATCTGCAAGCGCAGCTTTTATCTGCGCTTTTAGGGAGGCCCTCAGCAACTTAGTTAAGACCCTGTTTCAAAATTTAAAAAAAAAAATAGGGCTGAGGGTGTAGCTCAGAGGCAGAATGCCCCTGGGTTCAGTCCCCAGTATCCCACACACACACACCCAAAACCCTAAGATTGCTACTAAAGTATTTTAAAAGTTGGGTTTGACTTTAAAGAAAGGAAAAAAAAAAAAACCTTGGAAACTGTAGAAGTCTTACATGGAAAAACAAAAAAAAAAAAGACTTATATTTAAAGTCTGAAAAATCAATTCACTTAAAAAAATAATACACTAAACTCAGGGATGTTCTACCTCTGAGGTATACCCCCAACCCTATCATCATCAATCATCATCATCATCATCATCATCATCAGATACTGGGGACTGAACCCAGGGGCATTCTACCTCTGAGCTATACCCCCAGCCCTTTATATTTTTTTATTTCAAAACAGGGTCTTAACTAAATTGCTGAGGCTGGCCTTGAATCTGTGATCCTCCTGTCTCAGCTTCCCAAGTACTGGGATTACAGGCCTGGCAAGAATATAATTTTAATCATGGGGGGGTTCCATTATTTCAACTGTCTTTTAAGTGATTATGGTCCAGGAATGAACAATATTCATTCCATACAGTAAAAGAGTAAAAGGATTTTGGAATAGAATCCATGTATTTGTTTCCCCAGCCTGCAAGTTATTAATGGAGTCAGCAGCAATGACAACGTGTTTCATAAGCTCTCCCTATTTCTTTCTTTTTTTTTTTTTTTGCAGTACTGGGGATTGAACCCAGGAGCATTCTACCTCTGGGCTACACCCCCAGCCCTATTTTTTATTCTTTATTTTGAAACAGGGCCTCACTAAGTAGCTGAGGCTGGCCGCGAACCTGGATCCTCCGGTCTCAGCCTCCCAAGTACTGGGATTACAAGCATGCACCACCACGCCCGGTTTCCCTATTTCTTTTGGCTTTAGGGCCCCACCCCTGCAGAACCCTCCCAGTGTCCTGAATAGTCCTGTGGAAGGGACAGGGAATGGTTCCTGTGAGCTCTGAGATGAGCAGCCAGGACATTGCCCCACCCCTGCTGTTTCTAAGGACCACTGCCTGTGCTGAGAGCCACAGCCTCTCCCAGGCAGGCCACCACTCCTCCAGTCTCTGAGTCCTGTGACTGCTGAACCCAGGGGATCTTGGGAGGTGTTATGGTCTGTGATAAAGTCAGGAGATAAAGCCAAGGAAAGTTTCTTGGCAGAGAGCAAAGAGCTTCCTCTGCACCAGGAGACTGGAATCCAAAGCGGGGACAGGGATAGAGGAGGAGGAGAGGACCTGGCCATGGAGGTGGGGTGCCCTAAGTGCCAACCTGCATGCTTCAGGGCATTTCCTCCCCATATACGATGTCCACTCTAGGGAGTTACGGCTCTCCATCCATGTGGGGTTGGGGGAACTTAGGTTCTAGTGGAATAAGAGCATAAGGAAGTAGACAAAGCACAGATAAGAAACATCCAGACTGTGAAACGTGTTCTGAAGCAAGACGATCCCAGGAGGCCTGCTCCAGACAGGTTGTTCAGGAAGTTCTGTTTGAGGTGATGTGTGTCTGAGACCTGAAGGAGGGCCCAGGCATACGAGACCGCTGCAGACAGAAGAGGAGCTGTGGACGTGAGCACTGGTGCCCTGAGCAGGAAGAGCCTGGGACAGTGCGATGGTGTGGGCCCTGAATCTCCTCAAAGGCCCATGTGTTAAAGACCTGGTCCCCAGCTTGGTGCTACTGGGGTAGTGTAACCTTTAAGAGGTGGGGCTTTATGGGAGGTCCTTAGGTCATTGGGGTGTGCCCTTAAAGAGGGACCCCAGCCCCTTTCTCCTCCTTTCATTTCCTGGCCACAAAGGGGTCTGTTCTACCATGCACTCCACATGACATGCTGCCTCGCCACAGGCTGAGAGAGACAGGGCCAGTCAGTTGTGGACTGAAACCTCCAGAATTGTGAGCCCAGATGAACCTTTTTTAAGTTAATTATCCCAGGTATTTTGTTATAGTCATGCAAAGCTGACCAGGGCAGATGGAAAGAAGTAGAATGCAACTAGATGGTCCTGGGTAGAGCCAGGCCAGAGGTCAGATACTGAAAGGACCCATGTCTGTGGTAAGAAGGCATTTTTATTCTAAAAGACATGGGGAAGGGGAAGAATCCAAGAGTTTAAAATCAACGGACATGCATTGGCTTACATTTTAACAAGGCTCCTTTGGCCATTGGATGGAGAGTGGATGAATGTATGGGGACAAAAGTACATTCCAGGAGCCAGTGCTGTGGCCCAGGCCAGAAGCAACACACTGGACTTATTGGTGTGTGCTTGTAATCCCAGCCACTCTGGAGGCTGAGGCAGGAGGATGGCAAGTTCAAGGCCAGCCTGGGCAACTTAGCAAGACTCTGTCTCAAAACAAATTAATAACAACAATAATAAAAAAAACCTGAGGGTTTAGCTCAGTGGTAGGGTGCCCTTGGGTTCAATCCCTAGTACCACAAGAGGAAAAAAAGGGGCACCAGAAGCCAGAAAGGACTGGGCAGGAGATGGGATGCAGGATGAAGGGACAAGACAGAACATGACAGCTCTTAGGGCTTAGAAGCCCTCTGTGGCCAGAACATCCCATTGAGGATAGTCAAGTCACGGAACAGCAGCGAGGCTCGCTCTATCCTCTTCACACGCTAGCGTCCAGTCCTCAGGGCAGCCCTGTGAAGCCACATCGGGCTTCCTGTTCTACGGTGAGAAGCCAGCCGCAGGGCACTGAGGCCACTCGCTGTGGCTTCTACCCTGGGTGTGTAGAGGGGCCCACGCTCACTTGACTGCAGTCATTCCATGGTGTCGTGTGCAGCGTCTCATGCCATGTGCGAAGGGCTGCGATGCTGCATGTTCCTGGGACAGAAGTGGTGTAGAAGACAGGTCCTCGCCGGCCGACCCAGCGCAGCATACTGACTCCCTACCTCTGGATGCTGTCATCTTTGAGCAAGGCTCTTCCCTCAGGGCCCTCCAGGGTGAGGCTGCAGTAGTGCAAGCACACAGGATGGCATCCCATAACAATGGGGAGAGCTTACCACATGCTGCCACCTTGCCATCTGTAAGCGGGAGCGAGGGAATGAATGAATGAATGAATGAATGAATGAATGAATGGAGCTAACTTGTATGCAAGGGGTATGTGAGAGGAGAAGTGATCGCAGGGGTTTATCAGAGGAGGAATGACTTGGTCTGGGTCCTAGGCAATGAGAGTTTAAATGGGCAAACGTAGGAGTCAACAGTGGAAGCATGGGCTCAAAGATTAGGGCATGTGCCCTAAAAAAAGATTAGGGAGGTTCAGCTGGAAGGGACAGGCGTGGTGGGAACGACTCACAAAATGGAGTCCAGACCAAATACTTATCTGTTCTAATTCTCAATGAAAATTCAATACTGATTTGGGGTACTTTTCTTGCATGAGTAATAATAATAATAATATATAAATATATAAACATATAATATAATAATTATTATTTTGGTACTGGGGATTGAACCAGGGGTGGTCTACCTCTGAGCTATACCCCCAGCCCTTTTTATTTGTTGTTTTGAAACGGGGTTTCACTAAGTTGCTGAGAGTCTTGCTATATTGCTGAGGCTGGCCTCTCGATCCTCCTGTCTTGGCCTCCCAAGTATTGGGATTATAGGCGTGTGCCAACTAGCCTGGCTATGAAGAATTATTCTTACCAGTCACATGAAGTTTGGACCCGGGGATCAGAGTTAAGAGCAGTTCTCAGATGTGAGACCACACAAAACGTTCCCCCTTTTCTTCAGCATTTCATTAAACCATTTCTATTCCCCTTCAGGGCTAAAATCAGCAATTATGTTGGCTTTTCACTGATTATTTTCATTACAGTCAATCAGACAGAAAGCCTGAGAAAGAGTATCTCCCATGCTTATGTGACAGATGAATAAGTACAGCCAAGCTCAGTGCGGTCGAGGCTCGTCCGAGATGACCTCCACTCTCCCTGCTCCTGCTCGCCTGGACCGCAGGATCCAGCAAATCCCAACCCAAGACTGTACCCGCCGAGGCACACCAGCCTCCGGGTCTTCCTCTTAGCCCCTGACCCCGGTCTACCTGCTTCTCTTTCAGGATACTGTCAGGATTTTCATTTTCTGCCCAGTTTTTATCAACTTTTTATTCTTGTGGTACTGGGGATTAAACCCAGAGACATTCTACCTCCAAGCCACACCCCTAACCCATCTATTATTTATGTATTTATTGTGGTACTAGGGAGTGAACTCTGAGACATTCTACCTCTGAGCTATACCCCAGCCCTTTGTATTTTGAAATAGGGTCTCACTAAATTGCTGAGGCTGGCTTCGAACCTGCAGTCCTTCTGTCTCAGCCTCCCAAGTCTTGGGATTACAGGCATGCATCCCATACCCAGCTTATTTTTTGTTTTGAAACAGGGTCTTGCTAACTTGCTGAGTCCCACTATATTGCTGAAGCTGGCCTTGAACCCGTGATCCTTCTGTCTCAGCTTCCCAAGTATTGAGATTACAGGCGTGTCCCACCACGCCTGGCTCCTGCCCAGTTTTTAGAGGTGCTTTTTAGTACTCAATTCTCCACCCACTCAGTCCTCAGCAACCAAACCATGCCCCCACTTGTTCCGTAACTCCAGGTCTCAAGTGTGTTACACCTAACAGGACTCTCCCCTCTTCCTTCTGTCTACAAAATGGTGCATTTTTGTTTGTCCACTAACAAAAATGGTACAAGGGATGAAGAAACAGATGACACAAACCTTGTGTGACATGACGGAAGAGACTATGAGACTGGAGAGGTCCACAGTGGAGCCAACAAACTCTCCCTTCCCACCCGAAACAGGAACAGGAAGTGGTGAGCTGATACCATACCTGGCATGTGCGGTGTCACGGACCCTGCAGACTGGGATGTACAAATTGTCTAGTACATGGGGTGTATTTTCTTCACAGACCCCTTGCTTGGATGCTGCCCAACTGTGAGGGCTCGAAATGTCCCCCAGCTCCCAGCACTAAGGTTGAAAATGTCACCTATGTAGTGGCAACGCTTGAGTTCCCACTGCTCTCTCGACTGGGCATCTCTGGTTGCAGGTCACCGATGTCCACACCTCCAGCCTAACTGGACCTGCTCCCACATCACTGACGCTCCTGAAGCAGCAGTCTGGCCCCATCGCTCCTCTTCCTCACCTCCTGTAAGGGGTTCTGCCTGTCTAGAAAACAAGAGTGATTCCTGGGTTTTCAGTTCAGACCCTCAGCTTGATCCAAGTCTGAACCTCGACTCGGTCTCCTCTCTCTTATTCCCAGGCCAGGCCTGCCCTCGCCGCTTGCCCATGATTTTAAAACCTCCTTTCCTTCCTTCTCAAATCTTCCTCCTACAAAGGCTCCCAAGGCACTTCCTGTGTAAAAGCCTCCTGTGTCCTCTCCCCAGTCCTCCTGCCCATGTCCCGCCAGCTGTCCTGGCATTCGGCATGGCACTACCGTAGTCAGGGCAGTCAGCCTGGCATTGATTTCTGTCTCTCCCAGCTTCCGGACGGTCTTAGCCATAGATGCTCTTGCAAACTGATGAAATTAAATGAAGTGCACGTTAGACAGAAACCTAACATTCAAAGAGCCTATTTGATGTATCTTTCAAATGAAGTTCAAAGATATTGACGTGTAACTGGCAACAGCTAGCATTTTTTAAAGCATATCAATATAAATCAATCTTCGTTACATGAAGTTAATGGACCTTTTATGGAATGATACTTTAAAAATGTAGTACCTATTAACAAGTATAAATTACTCTATTTGATGTCTGGGTCAAAATTCTAAGACCAAAGTTTAAACTCAAGATTCTCAAGTCTGCCTTTGCTACTAAGCTCATCACTGGAGGTCTCTCCAATGGCTGCGATGGAACACAGCGCACCAGGCCAGCAACACACAGCTGACCAAGCAGCAGCAGTCGGGCGAGGAACGGCCGTCCTCCTCCTCAGGAAGGAGGCGAGGGAGGCTCAGTACAAGGGCCACACGGAGAAGAGGCCAGCACTGATAGACGAACGCCATCACTCAGAAGCTGGGTGGTACAAAACAAGCAACCCTGCACCCCACGTGTGGCCCCCGCAACTGAGGCACCAAGAGACATACTGGCAAAAGCTGGGAACATGCTCCATGCTGAAAGCCCTGCTAGTTTTGAAACAGACTGTTTTTTAACACTTATTCTTGCCAAGTGGTCATAATGGCTGGTCTTTTATACAGTTATAAAGAACTAGGTTACAGGCATTGAGGCAAAGTTTCTTTTCTTTCTTTCTTGTACTGAGGATTGAACCCAGGGGCATTCTACCTCTGAGCTACACCCCCAGCTCTGTTTTGTTTTTTTATTTTGGAACAGGGTCCCACTAAATTGTGGAGGGCCTTGTTAAGTTGTTGAGGTGAACCTGCGATCGATCCTTCTGTCTCAGCCTCCCAAGTACTGGGATGACAAGTGTATGCCACCATGCCTGGCTGCCAAGTTTCTTTTGTAGATAAAAGTTTCTATGGTGATTTCAAGTGCCGGAAAAGCAAGTATAGATCAAGCAAAAAACCAGGGCGAGAATATACAATGCACAGGAAATCCTATAATCATCAAGAACAACTTCTTGACACAATTTGTTGTCAATGAAAAAACTCTTAATTTCATAATTTTCATACCACTTTTTTCTTTTTTATTTAAAATATTATAACCAATTGACATACTAGATAACATTGTTTACATTCCAGTGCGTGTTGAATGGCTAGGGCATGAATGATTAAAAACCACAATAATGATCTCAGCATTCCCTACGAAGTGCCCCGTTTTGTTGCGTCTAGAGGACAGGAGAGGAGAGAGGACGGAACACAGGGAAGGGGAGGGGTGAAGAAGGAATGACATGTATCAGGAGAAAAGCAAATGTCAATCATCATACTAGGTTTCCAGGCTCAAAGACCTGTTGAACAGGACAAACTGTAATGAGAAAATAGATGTCACAGTCCAGGTAGACAGCTACTTCAGTTGAACTTCATCATTTGCCTAAAAGATTAACAGCTTCTCAAAAATATACCAAATATTGGGCCTACAAAAGTAATTTATTTCTTCGTAAAATTTACTAAGATTTACTCCTTTTGTAAAATGTAAAGAATGGACTGATATCACGAGCAGGTTTCTACTTACAAAAAAAGACAGTAATAATGTCAACAAGCACATCTAACACAATTTTCCAAGGTACACAGTGAAAAGTTTTACACGTGAGTGTCTCTTACTGATGCAAGGTATCTAGTTTACATACTTACTGGTATTTTTTTCAACATTGGCTATAAAGTATTCAATGCACATTTAGAATTCACACTCAGCGAAGGTCTAACAGGGCAACAGCTTACTTGGGGAAGCATAGAAAATTAGTGTGAGGTAGTTCAATAAAAACCTAGTTTAATTTTAAGTCATTGTGAGAACATTGTGCAAAACTAACCCACAGGTACTAGTTCTCAGAAGTTTCAGCAACGAAGAGAATCTAAACCAGAAATGGCCAGAAAGTGTGACTCTTACTAGACTCTCCTTAAGAGCACTTCGCCAAGAGCAGTTACTTTGAAGTTGATTAGGACTTCTGCTTTCCTTATGAGTTTTCCAATTTTACCCCAAACTATACATTTCTGCTTCAATGCCCTTTACCTCTTCATCTTTCTTGCTATTTTGTTAAGGACAGATCAGTTTCTGATGATTCAGGAACACCTCAGGGATATCAGTAGAAACACGGTGCATGCTACGGTGCCACAGGCTATGGAGAGGCGAGACTTAAGAGGGCTGCTAATGACAGAAGGCGGCGTCTGGTTTTCTACTTTACTGGTAAGAGACATTTACTGGGGTCGCGGGGCGTCATGCATCCACTCTACAGCTATTGTGACTAATGAACAACACTCACAAACTACAACAGTATTCTTGAAAATATACTATGTTTTCACCTCAAAATGCTGTGCAGGCTAGTGCCTAGGCAACACTGAACAGTTAAGTCTTCATGTGTGTAGCAGATACTGGCCGACAGTGTATAAACCAAGTCATTTGTAACCCAGGAAGCAGCTTCCGTTGCCTGCTGCTGATTTCATCATGAGATACTGATGTCCTCTTTGCATTCATCTTTTTGGACAACACAGTGAGGTTAGCCTGGAAAAGAGTAACAAAAAAGCCGAGAGGAAAGCCTGCTGCTTTGCACACAGTTGACCTTCTCTGCACTGTGAAGGAGGCTGCGTGGAAGCCTTCTCTTCTAAGGACTGGTCTTTCTCTTAGAATGTCTGCTGTGAACTCACTGTGCCTTTACCAACTTGGAAGAGTGCACACCAGGAGCAATCAGCAGCTGAAGTGCATGACACAATGAAAATCATTCTGCAAATTGTATGAGAAAGTTGAGATGCTCTACTTATGTATATTGTAATTTAGCAATCCCAACAACTTGATCAGTTTACAAATGGTTAATATACATTAGAAGGTAAGAGAACTGTAACCAGGAAGACATGTAGGAAGAATCAGTGTCTCTTTCCTAACTGACAAAGTTGAATAATAAATCTTGGATAAAATATTTTTTTGATAATAAGACAATGGGTATATTAAGTGTATGAAATTAACAACCACAATTATAAGAAAGGTGGCTTGACACAAGTACTGTTTGACAAATGTCATTTGTAATTTTTCAAAAACAAATGCTTACGATGCTAATTTAAGACTCTAAAATAAAAAGTACCACTATATATTTAGCTTAGATTTAAGCAAACAGGGGAAGTTGTATTAAGACAAGAAGTATTTAAAATTTAGGGCACACAACATTTAACAAACAAGAGCTTGCTTTTAGGACAGAATGTTAAGTATGCTAGTTTACATTAATAAGAGTTTGTTTGCTTTGAATTCGATTGATATGTGAGAGTTGGCAAGTGGGAGCTGGCATTTACAACAAACAATGCAGTCAGAACACCTAGCTTTCCTTGCTTAACCAAAGTCTGTATCAACAGAGATGGCCTATCAGAAGTCAACTATAAAATACAGGAATCTTCTGAAAGCGTGTCAGCTGTTAAAGTGCAACAGTGACATAATCTCTCCTACAGAAAATAAAGCTCATTACCTGCAAAACTACCATTAACTAAAGAACACACTCCTCAAATTTTTGTTAAAATCATTAATCCAATCCTGTGTTTATATAACTTGAGAGGTATTACAACCTCAAAACTCTAATTTGCCTAACAAAATTAATGCACCATGTTGTGTGAGTAGAAAAGGGACTGATACAAAGGCTGGGAGGCAAGAAATCATGACTTTCAACCATCAAAAACAAGCTTGCTATTTCAAATATAAAAAAGCTAATATATTTTAATCTTAAATATTGCACATTAACAATGACCTAAAATATCTTATTCAAGAGAAATTTTGTACTAACTATATGAATAAAATGCCAAGCACACTTTCAGACATTTGCTGAGCTGCCCCTCTTCTTGCTCCTGTTGGTCACGAATTCCAATGGGCTTTCTGCCCAGAACCTTGCCGCTTATGTAAGTACGCATTTCCCAGTTCAGTACATGAAATCCCTCTTATTCCAGACATAATACAGGGTGCCTGGGGCCATTAGAGACAATATATTTCAGAAATAATGAGACTTCAATGATACTTAGGTATTGAGAAATAATTCTGCAGATATAAAATGTAAACAGTTAACACACACTTGTCAGGAGCAGCACCATTCTTACACTACTCGATGTCCACACTGCGTGTTATATTGGAAATCAGGTATAAAGAAATGAAAGTCTCAGACTGAATAACCACCATTTATGCCTGCTCTGCTCAAGGTGAAGAAACAGTCCTTAGAAAATGATATCCTACATATGGCTGTGCGCTACTATTTTCAGATGAACGGTATATTGCTCATGTGATACATCGCCTACACAAATCTAAGTAGGCTTTGGAACCTCCTGATCGCTAGCATAAAGGACGATGCTACGGGGAGAATCAAATGGCCAGAAACACCATGATAACTGGTGCTCAACTGACCTCCAAGGAATAGGAAACCAGAAAGGTCCAAGGGCTTGAGGCTGCAGGAAAGGGAGAGACCAGGCTTTAGAACACCGCTAGGACCTACATATAGCCTGAGGAGATTAACTCAGTGTGTACAAAAACAGGCTCATAAGCTAGAAGAAGTGAACCATCTGTTTATTTGCATTGAAATGTATTATTCATGAAGTATCCTCTTGACTTTATGTGATCATAAGCTCTGAGCATGCCACAAATTTGCAGAATACACCATAGTCCTTGATTTTAAGTTGGGTGGGTAGGGAGAGAAAGTACATGCCCAGCACTTTAAAAGACATGCTCTCAGTTATTCTGCCATTTAGATGATGGGGCTTTTGCCAAAATTCAGGTATGACTGCCTACCAGTTGTAACTAAATTAGGATTGGCTAGTAGCAAACATTGGAGGTCTCTTGACACGTTCATCATTTACAGTAGTTATTCCTGAATATAACTGGCTACAGGTTATTTTCCCTCACTCCTCTGGGGTTATTTCACTGATAAGCACATAACCCTGAAGGATAGCATCATGAACAAAACATCTGAAATAAATTCTAATAAAAAAACTATAAAAATCTTAAATAATTCATGATATAGGCAAGTCACCACATAATAGTTGCTTTGATAAACAAAATCTTACAAATTCAGTAAAAAAAATCAGCAGCATAAGATAAAGCAAATATGCAAAAAAATTTAAACCATGATAAAATAATTAGGTTTACATTATACAGTTAATTACAGCAAAAAATACAATAGTTCTGTTGCTGTTTTAAAACACAACTTAGGTTTTAAATTACATCACTTGAAATTAAAAAAAATAAACTACTTTACTACAAAAGAATTCTACATTTTTTGAAAAATCACTCAAAAATAAGACCACTGAATTGTTTTCAAAGTAGTTCTATCAATGACTAACCGACTCCCCACCCCTCCCACCCCCCCAAGGCCCGAGTAGTCATCTACAGCAGCCCAGAGGTCCAGCTGATGCTTCTAGACTGCTGTCTGTATCCGAGGCCAAAGTCGGATCTGTGGACATTGAAGACACATCATTGACAGACGACGACGACGATGGGTGCTGAGAGCCATTGATCACTGCTGCACCTGTGCTATGAGAAACAAAACAGCAAATCAGTTGCAGACAGAGTTGCTGACAGAGCTACTTGCACTGTACTGACTGCCTCCAGTACTTGACATAATTTTTCTCTTGGGTTTAGAAGGCTCACTAAAGACAATCGCAAACAATACTGAACAAAATGCAAACTTACAAACACTGTTCTATACGAGCTATGAGCTGAGAATCCCAGAAATATCCCGAAATCCAGAGTTCTGTCCTTTCCACTGATTTTTCAGTTTAAGGTAAGAACTTAAAGTCTAAGTCACATTTAGAAAGAGTCCTGCGGCAAGACCCATGAATGGAGTTTAGGGTATGTGAGAATAATACTGATAATACATGAAAAACTATATACATTGCATTTTGTCAGACAGGATCTCAAAGAACTGAGCAACTAAAAAAAGTTAAAAGCTACTGCCCTACAAAAACCTATTTACAATATGTTCTCACTAAAAAGAAAAAGTACAAATGATACTTCTGATACACCTTGTTGTAAAGCAAAAGCAGACAAAAAGAATAAAATTATTTTAACTGGGAGGGACCTTAGTTCAACAGCCCCAGTTTACATGATACTATGTGACTTGCCAGGGTAACTCAAGTGGCCTATATTAGGTAAACTTAGGTCTTCCTATTTTGATTCTAATAAATACTTGATAAAAATGAATATCCATTTATTAAACAGATAAAGAGTAGGGGCAAACTGTTTCCTTTACCGCAAGTATAACCTAGCAAGCACTTCCTGGATCTTAAAAAATGATAGGAATATTTGACCTAGAGAGAGAAATCCTCTCAAGGTGGCTGGGCCAGAAAGGGGGTAGGTCTGACACTAGTGATGTGTTAAAGGCAACTTACACAATAGGTTAAGGACTTTTTTTTGCGGTACTGGGGATTGAACCCAGGGACATTCTAC